>JAUPFT010000024.1:1442500-1752500 GCA_036936625.1 Parnassius smintheus behrii
TACAGAATGCAATTGTACTGAAATATAATTAAGAGTAATAATTAAAGTACCGTGTAGCGGCGGCGCGGTGCGGCGCGGCGTAACGATATCCACTGTTGCATCATCATCCCGCGGGTGTCGTGAGGGCCGCCCGAGAGAAGCAGATCAGGAGATGGGCAGCAGCATCTTCCTATGACTTAAGTCTTTACAACGACTTAAAATAAAAAACTGCGTTTGCCGAGCGTGCCGATATCCCCCTATGAAGTAATCTCTAGGGGAGACCTGTGTTCCGCAGTGGTCTTTAATAGGTTGTACCGGTAAGAAAAAGTCTTGAACAGTCTAATTGGTTAAGAGTGCGAACTGCCCACTCCGACGGTCACGGGTTTGAATCCGCAAAATATTTATTTAAATAAAAGGTTAAAAGCAATACCTTAAAGCAAAGCGTACATAGGGCGAACTTAACGCATTTTCTGTCTATATATATATATATATATATATATATATATATATATATATATATATATATATATATATATATATATATTTATATTTATATATACACATCAACCTCCGGTAATCCGGACTCTGGCTAATCCCCCCTTGTAATTCGACATGTTTCTAAGTTGTAGGTACATCCGAGTCGCGCTATGAATCCGCAACGGAGAGAAGTGTCCTTCGGGAACACGTGGACAAACAGACTGGTATCAGTTCGCGCCACCACGAATCAGCTTGACTGTTGTCTATTTTCTCAGTTCAAATGTGACTATGGTAGCGGCCTAGCGGGCGTTCATTCATTGCGGTTCACGTATTCATTGTGCACCACATGACGGGTCCGGCCTTTTCGGAGATTAGCCGGAACAAACAAGCAGACCGACAAAAGTTTTAAAAACTGTTTTTTGTTGGGTAGGTACCGTATACATATATATTTTCGACATTATGATTATTATATTCGACTAGTCGTGAACTACTCAACACAAGCAGAAGTCGTTAACGGGACTATTATAACGTTCGCTAATTAATCGGTTTTGACCACAACAATATTTTATCAAGCGATAGCAATTTTTAACTGTTCATTTAATTAAAGCATTTTGTGCAGTTTGCACAAGCAAGTTGTAGTTTTAGTCATTAGCTTTTTACAATTTAATAACAGGTGTGTATGAAACTGAATTTTGAAACGAATTTACAGTCCACCTGATGGTAAGTGCCCGTGATCACTTGCAGCCAACTACAAACAATGAAAGCTGCAGGTGCGCCATCGTTACACCTGAGGACTAAAATGGAATGCCCAGTTTTCAATAAAAAGGGTCTCCAACAATACGAAACTCAGTAGCATTGAGCTGCTGCTTTGCTCTGGTGTTCTGTGAGTGTGAGAGTGCGGCTCCACCCGGTCGGGCCGACCCACTCACGCTGCCACCATAATATAGCTGCAGTGTTGCTCTACCATAATATACATAAATAGCTTTAGATTTTTTATATAAAATAGGGTGACAAACGAGCACACAAGCCACCTGATGGTAAGTGGTTGCTGTGGCCCATAGACATCTATATCTATCCTCGGTTACGAATCAAAATGCAGATGCGTTGCAACCTTGAGGACTAAAATGGACTGCCTCGTCTCCAGTAAAAAGGGTCTCCGGTTCTCTACACTCACAATACGAACACATTAATATACGAGTATATTACACATTAATAACAGCATTAAGCTACTATTTGACGCTGGTATTCTGTGAGAGTTTGGTCCTTCCCCGGTGGAGCCGACCCATTCGTGCTACAACTATACTACTAATATAACTGCAGCATGGCTTTACCACGTATAAAATTTATTGTGCACTCTACTCTCCAATTAACTTTTCAGCTTTTCACTACTTTTTTATTGCCTTTTTGTAGGTTGTTTGGAAGAAACTGCTGACCAACTTTTGTTTTTACACAACTTCAAAAAAGGAGGAGGTATTTTGTATCAATTCGACAGTATTTTGTATGTTTTTTAGCTCAGAATTTAGTTCAAGTGAAATGATCTTGATGATTCATGTTTTATTTGAAAGCTGCAGCTTCTTATGTGTTCCCATAATTATTTGATCAATATCTGACCGTATGTTTGGAGTAATCTTTAATAATGCGTATTTAATTGACTACATTGATGATGTTCTCACTTTATTTATATTCAAGTCGGTTGTACAAAGTTTTTAATTTTACCACTAGTTCTCTTTATTTTTGTTCTTTATTATGTATTTCGTTTTTAAAGGAAAGCAACGCGACGGCTTCACCGGAGTACGCCCGGCGCAACCGATCAATTCGTGTGTTCATTTCGTTGCGTTTTTTTTTTTTTTTTTTTTTTATAGAAGAGGGGGCAAACGAGCATGCGGCTCACCTGATGTTAAGTGACACCGCCGCCCATGATCAACCGCAACACCAGGGGTATAGCATGTGCGTTGCCGGCCCTTTAGAAAGGAGTAAGCTCTTTTCTTGAAAGTCCCCAGGTCGTATCGGTCCGGAAAAATCGCCGGTGGTAAACTATTCCACAGAAAGGTTGTACGCGGAAGAATACTCCTTTTGAAACGTACAGTGGTGAACCTCCAAGCATCCAGATGGTGTGGATGGTATCGGGACGTTTGCCGTGTAGTGCGTTCACGAAATTTGGCGGCTGGGATTAATCCGAACAATTCCTCAGAGCACTCCCCGTGATAGATGCGATAAAATACGCAAAGAGATGCAACATCTCTTCGCAGCGCCAGTGAATCGAGCCGATCGGAAAGCACTCGGTCGTCGACGATTCGAGCCGCTCTGCGCTGGATGCGGTCAAGTGGAAGGAGCTGGTACTGGGGAGCCCCAGCCCAGAGATGGGAACAGTATTCCATGTGCGGCCGAACCTGCGCCTTGTAAAGTTGCAGGCGGTGTGCCGGCATGAAATACTGTCCCTTATAATACTGCGTTGTATAATGTTTTCCAAGTCACGAATTACAATGCGCGCACTAGAGCAATCAATAGTACAATTAAGGCGGGCTTTATCAGCGCGCTAATGGTGACATCTATTTACGTGCAAATTAATTTATTACTCAATTAAAATTCAACGTTATTCAATAACGGCTTTGATAGGCTTTTAGCCAAAATAGATCACCGTGTAATAAAACTACCATTAATATAGCTCATTAGATTTTTGGTGCACGAATTTAACCTCGCAAGTTTTGTATTAAGAATCCTCAGAAAACGGAAGTACATTATATTCCATATGTGTACATCATGCGTAACACTTGAAACAGTAACAGTAACTTTTCACGCTTGCTGAATTTTTTCGCCATTTTTAATGTTTTTCTTTAATTTACATTAGCTATGTTTATTGAACTTGAATAAGTTATGTAGAAAAATAATAATTATGTAGTATTGTGGACTGGTTTTGGTGGACTTCACATCTTACAATTTTTTGTAATTTTTCAGGCATGCCGGTTTCTCAAAATGTTTCCTTTAATGTCGAACAGGTGGTAAATCAGCGCTTAAAGTTACAATTAACAATTCGGTTATCGCTATCGCGACTAAATCGAGGTTACGTTGTCAGTTGTCACATGTCTCTCAGATTATAATTATACTTTCTTTTTTCCTCGTTCGTATTTCTTCTTACTATAGGTTCTTTAATTATTATTTATGCTGCGTTATAGGTAGGTAAGATGTTGTTACATGAGTTTGGAAGAAAAATGTTAAAGAAGAGATAGGTAGCTAGCTCATCCGCATCAGTCGCCTTGTACAATATTTTAGGCAAGTAACACAGCCGGCACATTCCTTTTTGTTACAGTCACACATAAACATGAGATCTGTACGTCCTAGACCAACGTGGGACAGTTATTTTTATTATTTAGATCGTTCGTTTTTAGCATTTCACGACTATATTGATATAACACGAACAATTATTACAAATCATTACTTAAAATCCGACAACTATTTTAAGAGTTACGGGCGGACATGGAAACGGACACGTACAACAATATTACCTTCCTTTAGGTCATCGCCGCAGTCGGATAAAGATAAAGAGTAAACGATGTACATAGATTACGTAAAATAAAAATAGATTAATCATGCGGTACAGTGCCGCTGGAGGCGCGCTGAGAGCTGTGGAAACAGAAAATTTATTCTTTCTTCTGAATTCACTTCTAGTGATTGTTCATAACAAGTAAACATTTTAATCCACACAATGGGACGTTACAACGTGTGCACGTCACGAGGTAGTTTACTAGGTAATATTTAAATCAATGACTAGTCATCAGTAGTTAAAGTTGATATTATATAACAGTGTAATTTTTTTAACATCTGTCTGCAACATACTGATCAGAAATTGAAGTGTTGATTGAAGAAGACAATGCATAAGAGGTAGGGTCACCACCATCACAAGTCGCTTGCTGGGCACAGCCTTCCCCGTACACTTATTAGATAATTTTTACTTGTTGTGTTTTATTATTATTTGTTACTTGTTAGAGCCACGTTGCAGATATTTTATATTGAATGGCTCGGTTCGACCGGGACAAGACCACACTCTCACCGAATACCGGTGTAAAATAGCAGCCTAATGCTGCTGTTTCATATAATTAGTGTAAAGAACCGGAGACCCTTTTAACTGGAAACGAAGAATTCCACCTTAGTTCTCAGGGGTGAAAACGCATCTGAATTTTGATGTCTTAGTACCACTAAGGACTAAAATGGAATGCCTCGTTTCAGTAAAAAGGGTCTCCGGTTCTCTAGACTCACCTTACGAAAAAGCAGCATTAGGCTGCTATTTTATACTATTCTGTGAGAGCGTCTGTGGGCCTGCCAAGGTTGAGCCGTACCATTTGTGCTACAACCATAATATAGCTGCAATATGGCTCTAACACGTACATGTGTATTATTAGCATAAATTTAAGCGATACCCCGGAAATTTATTATCATTTGTTTAAATAAACACACTCTTACTTGTATATGTATAAAATGTGACGTAACGCCTCCTAGCAATTTGTGTGTAAATAGGGCAAGGGAGACAATATAGTGGTAGAGTACAATTTGCAGACATATAGATGTAGAGAAAGCAGTGAGAGCGCGCGGCGAACCGCGAGACGTCAGCCAATGGGAATGAGCTGCAAAAAATGAACGTTTTCTAGGTCAGCTGTAATCACTGCAAACAGTCGTTTACAGACGTATCTACTGAGCTGAGACTTTACAGGTTTCATCTGTGTCGATAACATAAGAACATGATAACAATGTTCAACTCCCGCTCTTGACCCGTTATATAAGCATGACGTATATGAATAAAATGCTTTCGTTATATATACATATATATATACATATATATATATATATATATATATATATATGTATATATATATATATATATATATATATATATATATATATATATATATATATATATATATATATATATATATATATATATATATATATATATAACGAAAGTATTTTATTCAGACAATATTAGTTGATATATTCTTCCATATTTTTTTAAACTAATTTTCCTTCACTGTCCCTGCCGGTGTGACTCTGACAAAGGCCTCCTCCAACTGTGACCATTTTTCTCTATCACCAGCCACTCTTGTCCATGTGCCACCTGCAACAGCCTTTATTTCTTCGACCCATCTTATAGATGGTCTGCCTCGTTTCCTTCTCCTGTTTCTTGTGAACCAGAACATTATTGTTTTTGACCATTTTTATTTGCCCCTAATAGTATGCCCTGTCCATTTCCATTTAGGTTTTCTTATGGTTACTGTAATATCTCTTGTTCCGGTGTGTTTCTTTATAGTTGTAGTTCTCTTTTTTGTCAGTTTTTTCCCCACCATACACCATTCCATAGCATTTTGGCACACTGCAAGTGCCCAGGTTTAGCAACCATATGTCAATACAGGCAATATACAAGTATCAAACAGATCCCGCTTGATGGTCTTACTTGTTTCTCCGTTTTTCATAATCTCTTTCAGACTCCAATATTGTTTCCACGCGTTATCACTGCGTCTATCAATTTCTTTTGATGTTGCATCTGTTGGCGAGATTAATTATTTACGCGAACACTTTGAACACAGATTGGGTGACAAACGAGCACACAGTCCACCTGATGGTAAGTAGTTGCTGTGGCCCATAGACATCTACATCTATCCTCGATTACGAATCAAAACGCAGATGCGTCGTCTACCGCAAGGACTAAGATGGAATGCCTCGTTTCTAGTAAACAGGGTCTCCGGTTCTCTACACTCACCATACAAAACACAGCAGCATGAAGCTACTATTTTACGCTGGTATTCTGTAAGAGCGTGGTACTTCCCCGGTAGAGCCGAGCCAATCATGCTACAACTATACTACTAATATAACTGCAGCATGGCTCTACCACGTATACGTTTTACGGATTTTATCGAGTTTAATTTAAACTTTTTAATTCCCGACGTTCCGGGTGCTTAACAGAACTCATGGTCGACGTCTCAATGTTATAATTATCCCGGATACCTTCTGCTTTTGAATATTAATCATACGTCCGATCTACGCAGAACAAACACACAGTATCTTGAAGTCTTGCAGTGCTTGAGGTTGAATCCAATTTTGTTAATTAGGACCCAAGAAGATGGTAGCACTATCCATCTTCTCTATGGAAATAAGGATATTTTTTTTAAATTTCAATAGCCTCATGAATCATCAGTGTTTATTTACAAGGCTTTGTGGTCGATCAAATTCGATGGAAAGGGTGCTACCATCTGCTTGGGATTTTTATGTGTACTCTAAGTGGACAACGGATACCTATATGGAAATGCTAGTAAAATGATTTTATATGCGTTATAAACTTACGCAGAATTCACTTAAACAGGTTCAGAATGCTTTGTTTCATTGTCCGACTCGAAGTTAAACCCGGACCCGGAAAAGTGAGGAGACGACAGAGTTCAATAAAAGTCAAGATCGAGCATACAAAATGGCGTGACGTAAAATTAATTTGTCAAGATGCACTTGCAAAATGATAATGGCTTTTATTTCGTAGTTCCCCTTCCTTAAGACTTGATGGTAAATATCCGTGTACTTATCCGTATTATAACACTTTTACTCATAGTCAACGTCGTCTCGATGCCAGAAAGTAAAAGTCGACAAGTTTAGACATTAGCGCTGGTTAAAAAATTAACCCCTGTCTTAGGAATAACTAGCAAGAAAGCCTGTTTTTAGATTAAGGGTGATAAGCAAGCATACAACCTATCCGATTATAGGAAGAAAAAGGCATAGCAGAAAACACTAGTGATATACCAACATACCATATCACCTTAATACTGCTTTGTTTCGTATGGTGAATGTAGAAAACCGGAGACCCTTTTTACTGGAAACGAGTCATTCCAACTTAGTCCTCACGGATGGCAACGCATCTGCAGTTTGATTCGTAATCGAGGATAGATGTGGATATCTGACTGCATCCACTAACCATCAGGTGGAAGTTGTACTCATCAGTCTCTCTTATTCCATAAAAATATCATGTGATACGTTTTCTAAATATGAATTATCAAAATTACTTTGTGTTTTTAAACGTTAAATATTTCTGCGCCTTATCTCGTGAACCGAAACCTAATCGGTCTCATTATATTTACTTTTTGTAATAAGACGGAATAGTGTTTCTCTGTATCGGCAAGACAATGTGACTGTTGACGCAATATCTCATAGATCATAATGAATGACTCAAAAATATCGAAAACTTCGAATTCAAAATGACACGTAATAAATTCAATGATATGTTGCAAACCCGTAACATTCATTGCTATGCAGATGACAGCACTGGTGATGCTCTTTACACCGGCCGAGCCAATATTTCTCGGGAAAACGTCTCCGAGTGCCGGGACAAACTTGTGTCTGACGTCGAGTCTTTGCTGAACAGAGTCTCGGATTGGGGGCGACTAAATCTAGTCCAGTTTAACCCCCAGAAAACACAAGTTTGCGCGTTAACCGCTAAAAAGAACCCCTTTGTCGTATCTCCTCAATTTCAAGGCACTCCCCTTGTTGCCTCAGCCAGTATCGGAATCCTCGGCGTCGACATATCGAGTGACGTGCAGTTTCGTGGTCACTCGGAAGATAAGGCCGAATTGGCCTCTAAAAAGCTTGGCGTGCTCAGCAGAGCGGGACAGTATTTCATGCCGGCACACCGCCTGCAACTTTACAAGGCGCAGGTTCGGTCGCACATGGAATATTGTTCCCATCTCTGGGCTGGGGCTCCCCAGTACCAGCTCCTTCCACTTGACCGCATCCAGCGCAGAGCGGCTCGAATCGTCGACGACCGAGTGCTTTCCGATCGGCTCGATTCACTGGCACTGCGAAGAGATGTTGCATCTCCTTGCATTTTCTTTCGCATATACCACGGAGAGTGCTCTGAGGAATTGTTCGGATTAATCCCAGCCGCCAAATTTCGTGAACGCACTACGCGGCAAACGTCCCGATACCATCCACACCATCTGGATGCTTGGAGGTTCACCACTGTACGTTTCAAAAGGAGTATTCTTCCGCGTACAACCTCTCTGTGGAATAGTTTACCACCGGCGAGTTTTCCGGACCGATACGACCTGGGGACTTTCAAGAAAAGAGCTTACTCCTTTCTAAAGGGCCGGCAACGCACCTGCTATACCCCTGGTGTTGCGGTTGATCATGGGCGGCGGTAGTCACTTAACATCAGGTGAGCCGCATGCTCGTTTGCCCCCTCTTCCATAAAAAAACGTGTACCGTGGACGGTAGGAACATGGAATTTGTCGAAAACATACGTGTTAGAACCACGCTGCAGTTGTATTATGGTTGTAGCACGGGGATGGGTCGGCTCGACCGGGGAAGGATCACGCTCTCACAGAATACCAGCGTAAATTAGCAGCTTATTGCTCCTGTATTTCATATGGTGAGTGTGTGACAAAAATAATTAACATGACGTGAGCAAACAGATGTTATCTCTTAGTCTCTTACTCATTTAGACTAAACGAGGAATTGTTTACACTTCTCTCCGGCTACCTATTTTTTTTAATATAACAATAACTTGTTTTGACTGATAGTGTGTACCTAATGAGAGTATTTATGATAATACGTTCCTTGTAAAATAAATAGTAATCTCCAGTATGGCCTTTTAATGCAAGTACTAGCTATTTTCGAGGATTTCACATCAGGTAAGAACTTAAAGAAATGTCTGTTAATCAAATGTTCAAGCTTTCATACGGAATGCTCAAGAAATGTATATTTTTTAACTTCCCGCTAAGTAAATTAACAAACACATACATACAAAAATCGGGACGTTATTTTCATCAAATCTTGACGTTTTGAGGTCACAGGAAGCCAGCCCCGCCAACGCACCTGCTATTCCCCTGGTGTTGCAGCTGCTCGTGGGCGGCGGTAGTCACTTACCATCAGATGAGCCGTATGCTCGTCTGCCCCTATTTCTATATAAAAAAAATAGTTACTCCAGAGTCAGTGTTTTATTCATTCATTTTATCTATATACAAGTACGCTATTATGATATAGTGAAATATACAAGCTTTATTGAGAGGTTTAATTTTGTTAAGCAAAGACTAACAAGGGTTATTACAATAAAAATGTTGATGATGACCTCTAGGAGTGAAGTGATCGCTTCACAGCTGTTTATTGCGTGTATACTACGTCTTGTAAGTACTCGTAATTGAACAACCTTTGGCGCATGCTCGTTTGCCCCCTCTTCTATTAAAAAGGACAGAAGTTTTTTTCCGATCTAGTGATAAAAGTAAAAAGAGACTTAATAAGCATTTTATACAACCATATTGAATAAAAATAGTCTATTCCAGACAAATAAATTCACAGACATTAAAAAATGCAACATAAGATATGCTAAAATTACAAAAGAATATAATTGGACCAAATAACCTGAAACACTGAAATTGTTACAAAAATTTTCTAACAAATAAAAAGAAAAATATATTACAATGAATCATAGTTTGTACGTGCCAGGCGCGCTGCAGCTATATTATTGCTGTAATGCTGGGTCGGCTCGACCGGGGTGCAGCTCATTGCTGCTGTATGCTGGATGTTGAATGTAGATAATTGGGGACCCTTTTTACTGGAAACTAGGCATTCCCTCTTAGTCCTCAGTGATTATTAATCGAGGATCTATGTAGAATCTACATTGTAGATGTCTATCAGATGGATTGTGTGCTCGTGTCACTATCATTCTATATAAAAAAAATTGTTTAACTACTCGTCGTCAGCAAAGGTGTTAACTACCATAATTTAGTGGCGTCCAGTTATTAAAATGACGACCTTCAGTCAAGTTTTGTGAACACAAGGTTGCGTCCGTGTCGAAACGGTGACCGTTTCGCAAACCATTATGGACATGATGAAGTAGCTACGTAGCCAATGTCAGGTGGATAGATGTTGCGCAACACTAAAACGACATCTAGTCTGATATCTGATATAAGTTTATCTGACAGATTTAAGATTTCAAACATCACGTGTCACGTCATTCGAAGAGATTTCTGTGAAATTTCCTGAGACCAGGAATTTGATTTTCCCAGATTCGATCTTCACCGGCACCAATGTTGTTAATCGCAATTTTAAGGGCTGATTTACCACATGCTCGGACGTGAAGGAAAACATCGCGAGGAAACCTGCGTGAGATTTATACGTGGTAGAGCCACGCTGCAGCTAAACTTTAAGGCTTACTTTTAAGGAATTTGATTTAATAATAATCCTCCGGACCGAATTATTAGACTAGCCATCTGCGCACCAAAGGGTTATAGTGTCTGATTATATGCGTAAGCAGAGGTGCACTCTCTATTCCCTCACTCTCATAATTAATCCGATTGGACTGTAACAGACACGACCGGAGAGAGATCAGAGACGGGAACAACGACGCACGTCCCGAGCTCCCGAGGCACGGGGTGAAATATGGCCACTAAGAATTTCTTGACAGAAAAACCCATTAACTGTTTTTTTCCGAGCCGAGATTTGAACCCGGGACCTCATGATCACCAACTGCTTTCACGACCATTAGACTGACGAGGCAGTCAAATTTAATTTAATTTATTTATATATTCAAAATGTTGTGGCGCGTATGACAACGCATCTGCATTCTGATTCTTAATCGAGAATGTGAGATGTCTATGGAACCATAAAAGCATTTAGTTGATTATAGCAACAGCTACAGTTAGGCCTATTTTTTTATAAAATAAGTAATATGTCAAAAGCGGTACCCACTGACCTAGACCTTCTAACTACATGAGATTGACTTGAATCATACCCGCTCATACATTAATGTGGTACATGACACGCAACACCACCAGTACACAGAATCATAAAGATAAAGGACATTATCCTCCAGACGTGGGTGATGCTCCCACTTCGTTTAATTTTAAAAACAGACTGGACAAATGGTACAAATTCAACAAAATTTAGTGTATTCTTGGTGTGAATTGGACTAATATAAAACACTAAAACAGTTATAGACATCAACTATATAATTTCTGGTCAGGAGAACCCTCATTTCTAAACGGTAGCAGAATTGAAAAAAAAAATTTTCTCCCGTTTCAGTTTTCCTTTATCACCTCTGGCGAACCCACGGGAACTACACCGTTAACAAACATCGCTTGTATATTAATTGTTTTAAAACGTATTAATACTTAGTACTGTTATTTATTGTGTTATTACTAAATTTCTTTCAGCGCGGGAATTCCAACTCTCGCTCATTTCCTGGAATGGTTTCCATTCATCAACACATCAAGTGATCCGAGTCGGATTTCGGACAACGATCTACGTCACGCGGTCGCGGTGCGCACCTGACGTGACGTAACGTTACGTGCTCTGTGCTGCATTCTATAGCTCGTTGTTCTTAGATAGGTCTTATAATGAATTGAAGTCGACGCAACCCTTATTTAATTAAAATAAAACGATAACGACTGACTGACTGACTGAACGAATTTTGTTTACTTAAATGTTGATGTTCTCAACGTATAATGCGAAATGCTTACGGAATACAATTAATTGAATTAACATTATACATAGTGGTTTGTTACTAAACTCATTTTTGTGTGTTTTTTTCGTATTTGGTCTTAACTGTTTTGGTTTGTTATAAATTCTTTCTTAATATTAAATTGTTTACGCGATCATACAATGTTTTCTATATGGACTTTAAAACTTTCTATGCATGATTCCTTTTGTAATTTGTATGAACTAATTTTTATTGTTCATGTTCAATTCTTGTTTGACTATATTTCGGCCATTGTTTTAATAAATACATCGAGATACTACGTACTGCGTACATTAAATATGGTCTATTGTGTGTCGTGTAATACTGTCACAAGGACTTACATCGTTTGACTGAACGACAAGGATGATAATATACCCATTGTATTATATTAAGGTAGATATTTTATTTTAGTGTAAAAGTCGGTGTATACCGTACGAAATTCTGTATTAGAGGGCCAACACAAGGGTTATCTTTAAACAAAGAAATAATAAGACTTGCTTTGACCATAACCGTTATTAAACCTCCTTTCTTCCTTTCATTCAAAGCTTAAATGGGTACATATTTATAGTACGTAAAAGCCAAAGATCCAGAATTTTACTTGTAGTTTATTCAATTTTAAGCGATCAAAGGTCGCCTTCTTATCTGAATGATTTTCATTTCTTCATTCGATGGACGGTCGAACATCGCGACAAACAAACCGTCTCAGGATTAGTATTTCACAGCACAGGTCTGATCTTTTCAAGTCCTCTTTTACGGCACAGTCTATAACATCCATAGAAATATATAATATTATATCTATGATAACATCATTGGAATACCCTCCCTATGATACTAAGGTATAAAATAAAAACTCCTTTAAAGTATTTCTACGATAATATTACCTGCGGGAAATTACAAACTGACTTTTTTTTACTTCAAACATTTATTTAATTATATGTTTATATCATCATCATCATCATCATCATTACGGCCCTTTACAAGTCCACTGCTAAACATAGGCCTCCCCCAAGGTATGCCACAAAGCACGGTCCTGAGCCACCTGCATCCATCGACTTCCTGCATGTCTTACCAGGTCATCACTCCATCTAGTGGGGGGTCGCCCTACACTTCGTTTACCGGTACGAGGCTGCCACTCGAGAACCTTTTTTCCCCAACGGTTGTCGGTTCTTCGAGCTATATGGCCGGCCCATTGCCACTTCAGCTTACTAATCCGTTGGGCTATGTCGGTCACTCTGGTTCTACTGCGGATATCCTCATTTCTAAGTTTATCACGCAGAGAAACTCCGAGCATAGCCCTCTCCATAGCTCGCTGAGCGACTTTGAGCGTCCTCATACGGCCAGCAGTGAAGGACCACGTCTCAGTTCCATATGTCATCACTGGCAACACGCACTGGTTGTACAACTTAGTTTTCAGGTTTTGAGGTATACCTGACGAGAAGATGCGTTGTAATTTCCCGCACGCTGCCCAGCCGAGTTGAATCCGTCGATTGACCTCTCGGTCGAAGTTGGACTTACCTAGCCGGACTATTTGTCCCAGGTAAACGTAATCGTCAACAACTTCGAGCTTAGTGCTCCCAACAACTACCGGCATAGATGTGACATGGACATTAAACATGATCTTTGTTTTGTCCATGTTCATCTTAAGACCTATCCGTTGGGGACTATTGAGGTCATTGAGCATAGAGCTTAAGTACTCCAGCGATTCTGCCATAAGTACTATATCGTCGGCAAATCGAAGGTGAGTGATGTACTCGCCATTGATGTTAATACCGTATCCTTTCCAGTCCAGTAGGTTGAAAACGTCTTTCAATGCAGCGGTGAAGAGTTTCGGGGAAATAACGTCACCCTGTCTTACACATCTCTGCAGTTGGATAGGTTTCGTACTCTGGTTTTGTACTCGGATAGCCATCGTAGCCCTACTGTACAAACACTTCAGCACTTCGATATACCGACAGTCAAATTGGCACCGCTGAAGAGACTGTAGCACCGCCCAAATTTCGACGGAATCAAAGGCTTTCTCATAGTCCACATACGCCAGGCAAAGTGGCAGATTGTACTCTTCGGACTTCTGTACAATTTGCCGAAGGGTATGTATGTGGTCTATGGTACTAAAGCCTTTTCGGAAACCGGCTTGTTCGGGAGGCTGGAAGTCGTCGAGTATGCGTTCGAGACGATTTGTAATGACTCTCGAAAACAGCATGTAGACGCGGCTCAGAAGGGATATCGGTCTGTAGTTCTTCAAGAGGGCGTTGTCACCTTTTTTGAAGAACAAGACCACCGCACTTCTGCTCCACGCCTCCGGAGTAGTGCCACCATGGAGGACGGAATTAAAGAGCCTCTGAAGGACTTCAAGTACCGGTTTTCCACCCGCTTTCAGAAGCTCAGCTGTAATTCCATCCTCGCCCGGGGACTTGCCGTTTTTAAGGTGCTGGAGAGCCATTCTAATCTCGCTCAGACTGACGTCCGGGATATCATCGGAATAGTGTCGGATAAGACCCGCTCTTGGATCGTTACTCACACTTGCGTGTGGCTCCAACGATGATGTGTACAGCTGCCCATAGAACCTCTCAATCTCACTCAGAATCTCAGGTGTACCGGAAACGATGCTGCCACACTCAGTCTTCAGCTTTGACAGTTGGCTCTTACTGGCAGACAGATCTCTGGCAAAGACTTTGGAGCCCTGGTTCCGCTCAATCGCTTCTTCAATACGAGCAGTATTAAATTTGCGTAAGTCTCGCCGCATGTATTTGGAGATCTGTCTGTTCAGTTGCCTGTATGCTGTCAAATCTGTCGACGATTGCAGCCTCATCTCCCGTCTAACAGCCATGAGATTAAGAGTGTGATCGGACAGCTTTTGTGTTCTTCCGCGGCCGGTCTTGCAGAACTTAGCTCCGACCGCATGGACAGTTTCCACGAGCTTGTCATACATATCGTCCACTGCATTGCAATCTTCTAGGCACTGAAAGCGGTTACGTAACTCGAGCTGAAAGGTTTCGGGATTCTGGATTAGAGCACGAGGGGGACGGAGCGTTGACTTCATTAGACGAGACCTCTCCAACTTAACGTTTAGGTTCAGTGTGCCTCTAACCATTCGGTGATCGCTGCCAGTTCTCACCCTTGCGATCACTGAGACTTCACTGAACAGTTGGCGTCTGGTCGTCATAATGAAGTCAATCTCATTTTTGTCGAACCGTCGGGGCTCGACCAGGTCTACTTCCTGTGGGGCCGCTTCTGGAAGAAAGAGTTCATCATAAAGAGTCCCTCTTTCTCCATAAAGTCGGCCAGCTGCTGGCCCCTACGGTTCCGTTGCCCTACTCCAAATTTCCTTCAGCTCAACGCTTTCTCTTGTGCCTAGTTTTGCGTTGAAGTCTCCCATCAACACCGTGTAGTGGGTTGTGGAGGAATGTATGGCTCTGGAAATATCCTCATACATTTCCTCCACCTCCTCATCGGGATGTGCCGAGGTTGGTGCGTAAACCTGTATGACCTTCAGCGAATACCGTTTGGTGATTCTGAGTATCAGGTACGCGACCCTCGTCGACACACTCCCAATCTTTACAACGTTGTTGACGAGAGACTTGTGGACGATAAATCCGACACCTCCTTGGGACAGATGGTCACCCTCCCGGTGATAGAACAAGTTGCCGGACTCGAGGATTACCGTGTCCTCCCCCTCTCTTCGGACCTCGGATAACCCAATAATATGCCAGCGCAACTTGTTTACCTCTTCTTCCAACTCTAGTATCTTCTCGTCAGTCCTCAGGGTGCGTGCGTTATATGACGCCAGATCGAGTCGTCGTAGGTGGCAACCGAACCTCCACCGGAGATTCTTAGCACCCCCTGCCCAGCCGTTACCATAGTCGCCACCGTAGCCAGGAATAGCGGAGCCGCCGGGGACTGGGGCCGTTTGTTTGCGTCGTTATTCATGGGGGGATATTTGCCATAGTTGCCACGCTTGGCGAGCGGGTTGGCAACCGCAGTTTTTTATTTTCTCACAGTTGTTATCAGGAAGATGCTGCTGCCCATCTCCTGCCTGTTTCCCTCTGTCGCCTCTTACGATACCCACGGGAAGATATGGGGTAGTGGATATTCTCAACCGCGACTGCACGGCATGTATGTTTATATAGATATAATTATATGTTAAGTTTATAAGCATGCAACAATATTGTCTTTGTTACCCGGGGTTGACTGGCAGAGACCACCACGTGGTATTAAGTGCCTCCTATGTGCCCCTTGACTTTAAAGTTGAGCTTTTTGAATAAAATAAAAAAATAATCAAAGAGACTTTATGTTGATTGACTAGTATTTCTGTATACGCCAACAGTAAACTTAATCAGGTATACATTAAGCATTGAGTTTAAATAGAGTGAGGCGTGCAAACGCACGCACGTAATGATGTAATCACACATACAAACATACAGACATCCTTTTAAAAACAGTAAAATCGGAATTTAAATAATACTAGTTTTTACTTTTTACGGATTTTATCGCGTATATTTAACTTTTAAATACCCGACGTTTCGAGCACTTTACAGCGCCCAAGATTACGGGGGGACTGAGATGTTCAACGTCCAGATGTCATAGCTTACAGCGGTTACCATAGATAAAAATTTAACTTTTGTTCCGATCTACACAGTATGAACTTATGGTATCTTATTTTGACAGGCCTGTTGGTCTAGTGGTTAGTGACCCTGACTGCTAAGCCGGAGGTCGTGGGTTCGATTCCCACCCAGGACAAATGTTTGTGTGATGAGCACGATCATTTGTTCTGTGTCCGGGTGTAATTTATCTATAATATTTATGTATTTAGAAATATATAAGTATGTTTATCTGTTGTCTAGTACCCATAACACAAGCTCTGCTTAGCTTGGGACTTGATGGCGTTGTGTGATAGTTGTGAAATATTATTATTATTATTATCTTGAAGCCTTGCAGTTGTAAGCTTGGGTTGGGATTTAACTTAAATTTTAATATTATATTAAAGTACACAATTGCTACAGAACTGCAGGTACGCAGGTACGCAGGTAACACTGCAAGACTTAAGTTTTTTTAAAATAAGGGTGACAAACGACCACACGGTCCACCTGATGATAAGTGGACACTGTGTCCCAAAGACACCTAAATTTATCCTCGTTTAAGAATCCAAATGCAGATGCGTTTTCATACCTCAGGACTAAAAGGGAATGCATCGTTTCCAGTAAAACGCGTCTCCGGTTCTCTACACTCACCATGCAAAACACAGCAGCATTAAGCTGCTATTTTACGCTGGTATTCTATGAGAGCGTCTTCCTAACCCGGTCGAGCTGACCCATTGCTATTGATTGAAACAACACTTAGCGACCAATATCTAATATATTGTTATAAAAATCAACCGTTTATATTAAATTATATTCCCTTGTCTTAAAAGACAAAGCGGTTTAGCATACAATATATTATACTGGTCAAGTTGTCAATCATTTGTATGATGCGCGCGTACGTGATCTGATTAATTACGTTGTACTAGGTACCACTAACTCAATCATTTCGGATGTCAAAAAAAAACACGCCAACAGAAATAAGAACAATAAAAAATAATGAAAGTAGCTTCTGTTTTTTTAAATATATTTTAAAAAAAACAGAACCTACTCCACTTCTGTTTCACCTGACTGCCCCAGAAGATGAATAATCTTTTTCGAGATGTAAAGGGCATTCTGGGGAAGTCGCTTACCTACTGGGTACAATAACATGATTTTGTTCTAAAACAATCCCTAGTTATTTGATTATATACCTGTCCTAGTTTCCGTGTACCTCGAGCAGGCAAAACTGCAAGATTTCTAAACCTTGTTTATAGAATAAGGGTAATGATAAAGGAACACACATTTCACCTGATGGTGAACGGGTAAGCAGATGCCGTAGCAAATAGGCATTACCTATATCTTAAGATTCTTCGATTAAAAATTGAAATGCAGTGACGTCACCCCTGAGGATGAGGACTAGGATGGAATGCATCATTTCCAGTAAAAAGCGTCTCCGGCTCTCTTCACTCACCATACGAAACAGCACCATGGAGCTACTGTATTCTACAACAGTCGCAACATAGTAACCACCAAGAATTTATAGAGCATATTATATATGTATACTCTGCAAACAGGTCGAATAACACAATAACAACTTACCAAGTGATATTTGTTAAATCACTTTGTTCAACCACTAAAATAAGATTTACACCAACTTCAACTAGCTCACTTGATTGGACAAACAAATTATGAAAACAGTATGAAACATTTTCACACACAAGGATAATCTAAATACGGCGTGCAACGCACAACATCAGCGCATCGTCTCCAAGAATTCCTTAGTAAATACAGCCGTAGTAACATCGGACTGGTCTGACGCAAGCCGCATTGTTATTCTGCTCCGGACTTCCACACATACCAATGTTTAGATTTGTATCACGCACTATTTATACCAACACTTGAAAAAACCCTATTGAAATGTTAAACTTGGTTTTGTCTCGGACGCGGTGGAGTGACGTCAGCTGGACGGGATAACATCAGCATCAGCTCCACTGCCGACACGTACAAGTACAAATAAATAAAGTTCTAATTTTGGTACAAAAGAAATGCTTAGCTGTATTATTAGTTTACCATGGACTGCCGGTGCACGTCTTGTAACATCATTTTGTCAATTGTTTACGATATAAACTAAAGATGAAATGGATATCCGGTAACTATTCGGTTTATCCGGCTTAAAATTACTATCTGGCTGGATACCGGATTAAGAAAACACAAAATATCAAATTAAGTTGTAAATAAATACTAATTTATCTGCATTGAAAGATAACAAGCGGTTTCATCTGTCTTCATAAACAAAGCCAGCTTCAGAAAAGTCTTTCGCTGTACACACTGCTGTGGGTGCTGAAAGATATATTTTGGCAAACTTTGATAAATTAGGGTATTGTGTAGCAATACCTGCCCACCAAATGTAAGGGTCACGATCGCGAACAGTTTGCACTGACTTTACTTTTCGCTTCTTGCGATGCACCAAACGGCAATGTGCGGCAGAATATCCGGCGGCCGAATATCCGAAGATAAGACTGGCCGAATATCCGGTATCCGGCATCCGGCCAAACAGCTATCCGTTTCATCTCTAATATAAATACACTGTTCCTACGTTTTTTTCAGTGTATTTATAAATCTAGAATTAAATTCAATGAAATTAATTCCACGGGTTGAACTTAATCCTGCAAGTTGCTATTTCACGCTGGTGGGAGCGTGGTACTTCCCCGGTCGAGCCGGAATATTCCTGCCGCAGAGCGGTTCGAATCGTCGACGACTGAGTTCTTTCTGATCGGCTTGACTCACTGGCACTGCGAAAAGATGCTGTATCTCTGCATATTCTATCGCATGTACCACAGGGAGTGCTCCGAGGAATTGCAATGAATTTGATAATAGTTTTACTTTTAAAACATTCTCCTTGAACAGTCGTAAGGCATTCAATGAATGTCTGAAACTAGTAGTCCATAAGAGCAGACAGAGGTATCAGAGGTATCAGAGGAGGACTTTACCACGAAAGGTCATATTATAATCCTAGCGGTGAATTTAGGGTATATGCAATGAGCAACAGCAGCTTCTAATAAAATTAAAATTACATGGAGTATAGATATTTAATAGTAAAAATGGTAAGGTCAACTCTCGTAATTCAAACTATCAGATAAGTTTTAAGAAATATAAAATTTATAATGCAACTTTATAAACAGAAATCAACAATTCTCGTTTACTTTTTACAAAATCTATAATCATAAATATATATTTTTTGATTCTATTTTACATGGTGTAAAATACCCTATTCCCCTGGTGAAGCGGTTGTTCATAGGGTGGTAGTCACTTACCATCAGGTAAGCCGCATGCTCGTTTGCTCTTTTACGAGCTAGATACTTACGAGCTCAAAAACGTCATAAAATATTCAAGACAAATTCAAGAGAAAACGATTTCTCTTGAACGAATGAACTGATTTTGATGTGTTTTGTGGCAATTGATGTTATTTTTGAGGTTAAGAGATTTTGAAATCGATCGATACATTATTTTAAAAGTTATATCCAAAAACGTTTTAGAAAATTTAATTTTTGAGGTGTTCATCTACCGAGCGGAATTGCCAGCCTTTCAAAAGTTACAAGGAGTTACACACACACACACACACACACACACGCGCGCGCACACGCGCACACGCGCACACGCGCACACACGCACACACGCATACACGCACACACGCACACACGCACACGCGCACACACACACACACACACACACACACACACGCGCGCACATACACGCACGTAAGCACACGAGCACGCATACTACACACGCACGCGAAGGGACATCCTCGTAGGAATATTCAGAATAGCTTCCTAGGACGTCAAACGTGAAGATCTGATGAGATCTCGATTTTTGAAAACCGGGGTGAAACCAATTCCCCATTTTTTGAAAATTAATGACTTCCATAGCAAGAAGTTAAAAAAAAACCATTGCCATTAGCCATATTCTTAATTGAAATGTGGTGGCAGGTCGACCTGCGCTCAGACCGCAAACATGCAACTTTTTCCTCCCATGTCATAATTAAATTCGTTTACATAATTGTTAATTTTGCTTTACATATTATATTTATGATTAACAATAGAATGAAAAAGCAAGGAAGGTCGTTTTATAATGAGCTATTAAAAACACTAATGTTATATAATCATCACAGTATGTTTCCATACGGTTGCATGTTTGAGTGAATTTATCATTAAAAAAAAAAAACTCAATACGTACTAAATGCAAACTTACATGCGCATCCCTGTTTTGTTTAACGTGTGGCGCAGTGGCTCATTGGGTTCGGATCCCATACGGCAAGTATTTGTATGGCATACAATTAATTGTTCCGGGTCTGGATGTTTTTCCTTGTGAAATTTATGAAAGTAAACTGCCTCCACGATACATGACAAAATTCTAGTGTGGAGGTAGTATAAATATAAGAAAAAAAAGAAAGAAAAAAACCGGTCAAGGTTCCGTAGTTTCCCGTTCGTCACAATAAGTGTTCCCACTTATGAGTTTAAAGGTGGGCATCCATTATGTTCGCGCTCCAGCAGCGCTCCGCGCTCCTGCAACTACTCCCGGTAGTGGGTACTGTTGTTTCCATCCAAGTTCAAAACGATTTTCCTAGAAAGTCCTTATAAAGTTCTACTTTTCAGATTTTTTTCATATTTTCTAAACTTATGGTTCAAAAGTTAGAGGGGGGGGGGGGACACATTGTTTTTTACATTTGGAGCGATTATTTCCGAAATTATTGACATTATCAAAAAATGATTCTGGTAAACCCCTATTCATTTTTAAATACCTTTCCAACAATATATCACACGTTAGGGTTGAAATTAAAAAAAAATCACTTCCCACTTTACATATAGGCGGCTACCCTAATAAAACATTTTTTTCCAATTTTTATTTTACCACTTTGTCGGCGTGATTGATACACATATTGGTACCAAATTTCAGCTTTCTAGTGCTAACGTCACAGAGATTAAGCGAGGACGGACAGACGGACAGACAGACATAGCGAAACTATAAGGGTTCCTAGTTGACTACAGAACCCTAAAAAGAGAGATATATGTATTCACAGCCAATTTTAACTTAAGGCCAAGCTAACATTCCAACCCATCTCATCCAACAAGCCGTTTTAACTGTTATCTTAAATGTTAATTAAAATCGAGATTAAAATTAACCTTAATTTACATCCGACTATAAAATAACGCATAACGCGAAAACTCGGTCATTAGACCAGCCAGATCTCGGACGCCATTTCCCGCCGGTTGTTTACAAACAAACAGGCGAAATCGCAAGGCAAACGAAAATAAAGTTCAAGATTATTCTTTTTGTAGAACAAGATGACAAAAAGAGCACATAGTTCACCTGATGGTAAATGGATGATATGGCCCATAGACATCTACGTATTGCGTGGTAGAGCCATGCTGCAGTTATTTTGGTAGTATAGTTGTAGTACGAATGGGTTGACTCGACCGGGGAAGGACCACGCTCTCACATAATATCAGCGTCAAATAGTAGCTTAATGCTGCTGTGTTTCGTATGGTGAGTGTAGAGAACCGGAGACCCTTTTTACTGGAAATGAGGCATTCCACCTAAGTCCTAACGGATGACAACGCATCTGCATTTTGATTCGTAATCGACGATAGAGGTAGATGTCTATGGGCCACAGCAACCACTTACCTTCAGGGGGACTGTCTGCTCGTTTGTCATCCTATCTCATAAAAAAATATATCTATCCCCGATTAAGAATAAAATGCAGATGCGTTGTCACCTTTGAGTACCAGGACGGAACGCCTTGTTTCCAGTAAAAAGGTTCACCATGTGAAACAAAAGCATTAAACTACTATTATCGTCATTCGTCACTCGAGCTATAAATATAACACAGCTGCAGCATGGCTCCACCATGTGGCTTACGAAACACAGCAGCATTTCGCTGGTATTCTGTAAAAAGATGATCTTTCCTTGGTTGAGCTGACCCACTCACGCTGCAAATATAACTGCAGCGTGTCTCTACCGTGTGAGTAATGCATTGCTTATATGCTAGTCTTATCAATATAGATATTAGGATGTTGCTGCTTTCAATCTCCCGTCAATTCCTTCAGTTTCCGTTATGGCATCTACGGGACAATGAGGGCTAGCTTATCTTACCCCCTTACGATATATGCACGATATAGCTGATCATCCTGCAGGGCATGAGCAAAATAAACAAATAAAGAACTGAAAATCTTCTGAGCTAGTAGACTATGGCGGCTTAGCGATCAGCCACTAAGATCAGTACTGACAGGGATAGTGCACGCAATTGAGGGAGGGCGGAAGTTGCTCTTCAAACTAGGTAAGACAATCAAGTCTTAAGTAATTAATTTATAACATTTTTGATATAACGGATTTACGTAAAGTAACGCCTTAATCTATTAAGTATATATTTAGGTAAACAAGATATTTGTTTTTAGTTACAAATAATAATTTCTTACATTTATGCAAACACTGTACATTGAAATTTGAAACCATTCAACCTCAAAATGTTTAAATTGAACTACATATATACATCGAGACAAAACCAACGAGGCAAACCAATAAAATCGATATCACCTACAAAAATTTAATAGCAAAATATAGTTTATGAAATTAATGTTTCTCAAACCAGTGATATGCTTTGAATAGCTTCAGTCAGTAAAATTTTAAAACAAAGGTTTAATATTTTCTTATATTTAAGCGAACTCAACATATTTTATACATGGTAAAGACAGGTTGCAGCTATATTATGGTTTTAGCACGAGTGGGTCGACTCAACTAGGATTGGACCACGCTCTCACAGAATACCAGATAACATAGCAGCTCAATGTCACAGCAACATTCGTATGGTGAGTGTAGAGATCCGGAGACCCTTTTTACTGGAAACGAGGCATTTCATCTTAGTCCTCAGGGGTGACAACCCATCTGCATTTTGATTGTGATTTGAATGGAGATAAATGTGCCTATAGGCCACTACACCCACTTACCATCATACGAACTGTGTGCTCCTTTTGTCAACCTTATTGTATAAAACTAATAATACCCGAGTTCATAAAAGAACGAGGTTCCCATTCGACTGTGCGTTTTTTTTGTATATATCTAACGCGAAATCTTCGTCAATTGCGAACCGATTTAGAAATAAAAATTCTGTATTAAATAGGACACTCCACACGTGGTCCCATATGAAATTGACAAAAAATTCCACCTCTAAGGTGTCAAAATAGGGGATGAAGTTATAATGTAACTATTTAGACGAAATTGTGATTGTGAATTTCCTTAGCCCAATGAAAAGGGTAAAAATATAAAGATAGAATAAAATAATTTCACATTCTGAAGTCGGTCTGTAATTCTTCTACTCGCTATGTCTTGGCAGCGGCTTCAGAATGTGAAATTATTTTATTCTTTTTAATATTAAAAATGAGTTTAATTCAATAAAAATATTTGATTTACATTTATTTATATTATTTACATTTATTGTATATTTATTATTAATTGTATTACAAATAATAACTTAAAAATTAAAAGACTGAAATCACAGTTTTCTCAAATAAAAGTTTCTCACCGGAAGTAGCCCACTATCGAGATAAAGGCTTTCCGCGGGGTATCTAATGGTGTTAAAATACGTAACTTTAATTAGCGCACGTTGTGCTCGCTGACCTCAGTAAACTTGGTTTTTGGCGCACCTCTCCAAACAGGAATGCAATATCCCAAGATATAGATTGAACCAAGGCGATATATATCTCGTTCAAATTTTCGGTCATTACTTTTTATTCTGTCTGGAACCACATGCCTCAATGATCGGAAGACCCATATCAATCAGCTTCCTAATAGGTACCAGGACAGCCTCTGATCAAGTACGACACCCAGGTAATTAGTATGGTTAACTTTATTAATGATTGGGCAGTTATAGTTTTCATCATCGGTGTTACTATAGTCGTGAACACTTATGCTAAATCTGTCAGCTAGCAGATTTTTTGCACGGGATTTGATTTGCCCGGGTGACTTCTGGATCTCGACAAGTGTGCCACCTACTGGATCCAATTGAGTTTTTAGACCATCCAGCTTCCCACCCAAATACACAAAAAAAATTCATCACAATAGGTCGAGCCATTTTCGAGTTTTTGCGAGACTAACGGACAGCAATTGACTTTAACCCTTCAATCCCCATAAAATCCCATGCAGTCGCATGCTTTCGTAAAATCCCGAGCGGTCGCATGCGACCGTACCCACCCACAGCACTTTAAACTATTAAAACTTATATTTAGAGACTACTTTTCTATGAAGAAGTTCGGCATTATAAAATCTATACAAAATTATCTATGCTGTGGTCTAAACAAAAGTCAGGTTTTATCACTTCATTACAAAAAGATTTTATTGTATTTTGTTAAAATAAAAATTACATACCAAGCGGATATCGGCAGAGTGAAAATCACAATTATTTCTATATATTACTCGAAATTATTTACGTAACACAAAAACTTTCATAACCATTTTGTAATAGAACACTATACTAAAACACTAGAAAAATCCAAAAATCAACACAATAACATCTACACGAAAATGGCGTACGTAATGAACGTAGATTATAAATAAATATCCATGGAGTAAGTGACTTTTTATTGCACTACAGGATAGAAAATTTCATATTGAGCCTATAATGCCAAACTTCTTCATAGAAAAGTAGTCTCTAAACTTAGGTATTTATGGGTTAAAGTGCTGTGGGTGTTTTCGGTCACTTGGTTTTAGACGGAATATCGCTGCGACCGAAGTCGGCCGCTTGGTAGCTAAGGGGTTAAATATTGTAAATACCGAAGCATATAAAGTTTGTTTTAGATGTGTTCAGCGAGAGTAAGTTGCATTTCAACCATGTTGCTATTTATGCCATTCCTCTTCCAGCACTATTTTTACAGCTTGGCAGGAGTTCCCAGAGAAGACGCCTTCTGTAGCATCGACAACGGAGAAGATTTATGCGTTATTGAATTTTAGTCCTTTCAAATGAGGACATCCGCAGTAAAAACATAGAATCCAACATAGCCCAAAGGATTGGTTCAAACAACCAACAGCCGATAGGGAGAAAAGACTATAGAGTAGCGGCCTCGTACCGGGAGGCGAAGTGTAGGGGCGCACCTGGTAAGACATGCAGTAAGTTGATGGATGCAGGTGGCTCAGGACCGTGCTTTGTGGCACGGTCGAATGGCGGACGACCTTCCGATCCACAACCTTTGAGATCATGATCCGCACCCATTGGGCTACTGTCGCTCACACTGTTACAAGAAATCAAAATTAGCACACTTGCATCTACGCTACCTAACTAATAGCTCCTCTACACGATGGGCCATCGCGATGGCCCACTATGATGGGCCAGCGTGTGGAGGGCGTAGTTGTGTCGTATGGCTTATGGGGCGTGCGATGGTCTTGGGGATGGTGACGGTGTCGGTTTTTTCGCCGCACATCAAAGGTAGTGGGCCAGCGCTGGCAGTACACATCTACACATGTGGCCCATTCCAGTTCCACAGTTGTGCGCGCTCGACGGATGACTGTGGATGTTCGTTCTTTGTTATTAAGCTATTGCATAGCTTCTATCGCGGACCTTGAGCGCGGGGACCGAATCCAGAAATTTATTCCGCCGTAACGAAAAAACCTCACGCTCCCCACTCCGACGGGCACGGAGGTGTGGCTTGAAGGCCGTGCATTAACGTCGTTTCTTTTCGACAGTCTTCGACACGGTGTTTGTGTATTAGACATGTGTCAATCATGCATGATTCGTGCGTTTGAGCTGGTACACTTAAAAGTATTGATGGTTCATTCATTTGTTTTTGAATGTACCAGTACAACCAATCACAAACAATTGACGGTACCTTTTTAACCCGTGATTTGTTTGAATTGAGAATGAGCCGCAAACCAACCGAATCCCGAAAGATCTGAATGAATTGTTTTTAATGTAAGGTATACCAGTGCAGTATAATCAGTGCATGCATTCGGAAATGTTGCCAAGTTAGGCGATTTTTAGCTATTTAGGCTAGTTTTAAAGTAATCGGAGCGACCAAAATTGTGATTTTCTACTAGTCTCCGAGTAGGCTATCTCAGAAAGAAGACGATTGTAAAGGATATTATTTATTCTATAACCCTTTTATTAAAAAATAATAAAATGTAGATATTGCAACTGACTTCTAAGTATTTTTTAATACCTTTGTAGTCTACTTCTACGCTTACAATCCTTATTACTTCTGATGAATAATATAACACTAAAGGTACCTAACATAAGTTTAAATTAAAGCATTTTCTTAAAATATTTCTTATAAAATTGGGTGACTTTTTAAGACTTTCAACTTTTACTCTGCGTCAAATTTTTGGCGACTTGGATTCGGCTAGAATAGGTAACACTACACTATTCGTACAGAGCAAGGTAACGGAACATAGGTACTATTATTAAATACTAACTAATCTCTGGCGAGACGCGAGAGGTATAAAGATGAAATGAACAATGAAATACGATACGTCAAACAAATTAGATCGGAATCAAAGTTAAATCTCTCGAATCTGGATTCTGGATTCCCCGGTCTGGTCTCTGTGACGATCTGACGATGAAGTGTACTCGTAGATGGAGGATAGGATTAATTTAACGTTCTTTTATAATTGTGCAAGATTGAAGTAGCTCAGTTCAGAGAAGCTGCAAAGTGCAAACGTGGATAGTTCTTTATGTGTCATAAGGAAGCACTTTATTTTTATCAAGTAGCTACACTCGCACTGGTAATAAAAAATATTGTAGAGTATTTATTATATAAGGTTTTTTTTATTATTATACAAGTAAAATAAAAAATATATTTTACATTTAATTATTTATTACATTTGATTGTTGCATCTACGATTTAAAAATATCATTTCGTGGCAAAGGCGTATAAAAAAGGACTTTAAAACACCTAAGTTTCGTGGGGTTTACTAAAAATAACACTTCAAAAGATTTCAAGACAAATTAATTATTTAATATGATGATTTTCTTATAAGATAAAAGTTTATCTTATAAGAAAATCATCATATTAAGTACTTTGTAGCAAATAAACATTACAATCCTTATTTTTAGACATGTGAAGCCTAAATTTTATAATATTAGATGAAAACAATATCTTCTTTTTACTAAAATTGCTTTCAATGCTTTGCTTTGTAATAAATAGTGGCGCTCTTATTCGATCTATAGTTAAAGTCATTTCTCATTTTATCGAAATCAAACCAAAATGGATGAGACTCAAGGTGGTACGCTCAATAGATGCTAGATGGCCTAAATGCAAAGTAAATTTATAAGAATCGATAAAATTAAGTATAGTTATAAATAAAATTTAAAAATAAAGAAATTTATTAAATTAATAAAATATGTAATAATAATCTTGAATAAAGTTATCAATTAAATCAAATCAATTGAAGTTTTTGTGTTTATGCCATCTAGCATCTTTTGGACTTACCACCTTGAAAATCCATAAATTTTTGTTCGATAAAATGCTTTATTACCTATAACATGCAGTAGATGGCGATGATAGCATTACAAAGTCATAAATATTTTTTTCCCATTTGTTCCCAATGGATCTTACAGACACAGAGCGTGTACGCGTGACGAAATGTACTAGAATGATTCGGTCGCTAGAAATGAGTGATCTACACATGTCTATTGTGTATAAAGTGTTTTGAATATGAATGAACAAAGTGCATTTATTATTAATGAAGAAAGTCACGAAATAATAGTGAAAGAAAATGAGTGAGTACTCTATATACATACATTTTATTATTATCACAAATGCAGTACTAATTTTGAATTGAAAATATAATACTGCTATAAAGATAACCTAAATTTTTGATATTAAAATGAGCGATATTAAAAGTAGCCCTCTTTATATACACACAAACACACACACGCGTATACTTTAAATTCTCAATTTAGATTCACAATATATATATATATATATATATATATATATATATATATATATATATATATATATATATATATATATATATATATATATATATATATATATATATATATTACAGATGGGCCGAAATTCGGTACAAGAAAAATAATACCTACTCGCACTTATTTTAACTGAAATATAAGGTGCTTCTAAACTACAATATGCCATGGCTGCAACTGGTGGTTCTACTCATGATACTGTACCACTTTCCCCAGGGAACCCATAGTCAATTCTCAAAAAAAATTGCACTTTGTATGGAAATCGGTCAGCTGATTGGCCAAGTCTCCATACAAACAACCGTGGCATATATTTTAGAAGCACCTTATATAACAACATTAGATACTGTAAAATAAAAGATATTATTTTTACTCACTCATGGTCAATTATTTATTTATTTATTTCGGAACATTGTAAATGTAAACCTTATATTAAATCAGTTCCTATCTTATCATTAATCTTAATCTTAGTTCTTAACCTTAATGTTAGTTAATTAGTTATTAATTTTAGAAATCCCTGCCTAATTAATAATTAGCCATATTACAAAAATGAAATAAACTTTGTATTCTCCTAGTAAACATATGGATAGGAGTCCGTAAATTAAATAAAAAAATAATGTTTTTGATTCAAGATTCATTAACCTCAAGTATTTTTCATTACAATTAAAGGGTATTTGTTTTCAACAATGATATTAAACCAACTGTTCTTATCTATCTAGTCATATTTAAAATTTACCAGAGTCAGGTTATGGTGCAAAAACACCAAAGATCTTATCAAGCCTTATTTGGCAGAAGTTTGTTACGTTTTTTTTTCGTAGGTATATGTTACCTGCGGTGCGCGGGCGGGGTATTTGAAGTAAATGCGTAAACAAGTCACGACGCGTCGCTCTCGAGAAAGCGTACGAAAATGAACCGAAGTGAAATTTGTCATCTATGAGAGTGAATTTTATTTGTGTACTCTGTAACAAATAACTATATAGAAAAAAAATGTGAAAATGACATTTCGCCATTTTTGTTTGTGTACTGGTTAGGAACTCGATCAAAAATTTGATAATTTTTCTGTTTTTATACGTTATTTCTAAAAAAATGTGAAAATGACTATTCGCCATTTTTGTTTGTGTACTGGTTAGGAACTCGATCAAAAATTTGATAATTTCTCCGTTTTTATACGTTATTTCTAATGTTATTTTACATCAAATTAATTGTGAAGATATTTTCTTTAGGAAATATGTATCATTACGACGATTCAAAAACGTTTACATATAATAATTTACCTCGAAATTCACTATACGCGATTATCGTTTATTGATTATATGTTATTTAAAAAGTATTCTTATCAGTTTTTTGTGTTAAATGGATGCTAAATATAAAAGAATGCTTCAGTATTGATAGCAATTTATTAACGAAATATCTGTTGAGATGTGTCTAGAAATTATTAATACTTATTTTTATTTATTTATTAAAATAATAAATAAATAAAAATAAGTATACATTTATCTATATTGAGTACTAGTTGTCCCCGCGATCTCGCCCACGTGGAATATGGATTTCATGGGTTTTAATTTTTTTGCGCGGAACCCTAATTCTTTTTCTAAAACAAAAGTAGTTCAAGTTATTCCTTATATCATCAGCTATCTGCCAGTTAAAGTCCCGTCAAAATAGATCCAGCTGTTTCGGAGATTAGCTGGAACAAATAGACAGACAGACCGACAGACAGATAAAAATGTTAAAAATTGTGTTTTTGTTACTAGTACTTTCATATGCATTTAATAAAAAGCTGTTGTTTTAACATTACAAACAGACACTTCAATTTTATTTATTTGTAGATATAAGATATTATTCATATTGGTGTCATTTTAAAGGGAATATCATGTACTATTATAATAATAAAATAATTGTCTCCAGTAAATATTATACTTTTCTTGTAAAACTCGAAATAAAAAATAAATACGATTTATTTTTATATTCCCATATGCTTTGTTTTCATCCTTTATTTTTTATTTGACCAATTTTCTTTTAATAAAATTAAATTCTGAATTCGTTGAGCTTTTTGAGAATATTTTTATTTGAATGTTAGGTAGGTACCTATATTAGTTTTTCAGTAGTAATCGTTTTTGTTGCGACAGTCTCGCGCGGTCGTAAAAAAAAGTTACTGCGCGGACAGGTGGGACGAGAATCACTTGCGCGGCGCTTGAAGGCCGTACATTGTCTAACGTCGTTTCTTTTCGGCAGTCTTCGACACGGTGTTTGTGTGCGTGCAACTAGACGTATTGTACGACTCTACGAAGCTCGCACGAATCGAGACGAGCTGCTCCGAAATCGGACGAATACATAAGCAGCTATTTATGAGAAAGTATATAGGTGTATAGGTATTTATGTACAACAGTGAATAACTGTACTTGTAAAATTTGTGTATAAAGTGTTTTGAATATGAATGAACAAAGTGCATTTATTATTTATTTATTTAATAAAAGAAAAAAAAATTGTTTTCTTATCGGTCACCACGCTCAAAAAGTGTAACTTGAATTAATATCAAAGAAAAAGAAATACTGCATAAATAAAATAAATAAATAATTATAATTGCATAAGTTGATACAAAATGCTATGCAATAGCTTTACGGCGGCAGTCCCCGAGTGCCACACGTCTTTTTTTATTAATTAACGAATTAAAAATGACGAATATGTGGCCTCATAATGAAGTTATAAATCAGACATATACATATAAATAATTAATTAATAATTATTTATTAAATTATTAATTATAATTATTTTTGTTTAAAGAAAACTAAATTGACTTAGGACATATTTAGTTCTATTTTGATGGATAGATAACATTCACCATCTTCTTCTACGCCATTTTTTGATAACTCTATTTTTGTGCATATTAAGAAAATAGCGGTACGTGTTGTAAATATATATTGTGCCACAGCGGCTAATTCTTCAACGTCCATCTCGTTTCCTTCTCCACCTCTCGTCTCCGTTTCGATCACAAATGAATATAAGTGGTTGCTGTGGCCCATACATCTACATCTATCCTCGATTACGAATCAAAATGCAGATGCGTTGTCACCCGAGAGGACTAAGATTGGAATGCCTCGTTTCCAGTAAAACTTCTCTATTCTTCGAGGATCTTGTGATACGGTTGTTGAACATCTATGCTTCTTATTGTAGGCAGATTGGTTGCTTGGACAAAAGACTGAAATGCAAGATTGGTTTTCCCGTCGATGATTCTCCTATTTTTGATGTCGACGATCAACTGGTGATGTTGAAGAAAATCAGCACCGATGATTGGTTTGCTGACTTTAGCGACGATAAATCTCAATTTGAATGGTCGGCGTAGATTTAAATCAAGTTCCATTGTTTTTTCTCCATATGTAGGAATCACCGTATTGTTTGCTGCATAGAGTTGAAAATCCAGTGGCTTCAACTTCTGTCCTTGCTTCGGCGGTAACACTGAGATATTTGCTCCGGTGTCGATAAGGAAAGTAAGCTTGCTTTTTTTATCGGTGACGAAAAGACGGTAGGACTCTGCTGTTACGCTAGATCCCATCGCATTGAGCGTACTAGTTAGTTCGAGCGCCTTCGTATTTTCATTTTTGAATGTACACGGTTCTGTGCATTTACTTGCTTCGAACCCGAAACGTTGATGATAGTAGCAGTAAGGGGATCTTGATGTTGAGCTTATTCGACTTCTACTTGCAGAGCGGTTGCGACGAAAAGGTGATCTTCGGTGTTGCTGATTGCGCTGGTTGTACTGTTGCTGGCAAAAGTTGTGCTACTGGGAAGCTTTGAGCCCGGCGACTTCGAATGATAGCTTCCGAATTTCTTCGAGAAGAAACTGGGTATCACTGGCCTTTGTTAAAGTGCCTTCGATCATCGATATGTGTGAGCTACTGCTGTTTTCGATCATCTTGTCCGCCAGGAGTGCCAGTTCGTCGAGCTTCGTCTGCGTGCTGAATGTTTCGCTGACTGCTATTACCGATCGAATATGTGGTGGTAGGTGGTTTACCCACATTAGCCGTAGCGTTGAATCCGGAACTTTATCTCGCGCCAAAGTACGCATTTTGCGTAGGAGTTGTGTGGGCTTCTGGTCTCCAAGTTCTATTTCTGATAGAAGTTTCTGTAGCTGGCGACTGTCGGATTCTTCATATGCGGAGATAAGACGATCCTTCAGTGAATTATACTGGTCGATTGCTGGTGGGTTGTACAACAAGTCCGAAATTTGTTCGATGTCTTGCTTCTCAAGTTGGGCTATCACCATCTGTGCTAATTGCGCCTGGCTCTTCTTTAAACCATTCGTCGCGGCTTCAAAACTGACGAACCATAGTCGTGGTTTGTCTCTCCAAAACGGTGTTATTCTCAACGATAGAGATATACCGGCGATTTCTGGTTCCTTGACCGGGTTTGATGTATACGTGTTTGCCTCTTGCTCCATAATGGCGGCTTGATTAACTGATTTTATAAATACTGAAGTCTTCCTTCTCGGTGTTCGCCACGGGTTTCCTCCGCGGTGTTCGTACGGGTCACCACTGTAATAGTGGTACGTCGCAGGATGTTCCTTCTTGGTGCTCGTACGGGGTCACCACTGTAATAGTGGAGATGAACGGTCCACTATTAACGGACTCCGAGTGGTTTCAAGGTGGAGAAATGGAACGACTGTTTATGTAAGTCCGACTGGAGTATGAATATGGAATGGACTGTGGACTGGAATGGAATATATTTGAATCAATTTTGCCTATATTTATATGGCCGGCTACGTTTTTGGTTTACCAATGGTAACAATTTTTATTTTACCTAGCCAATTATAATGCTTATATTATGACCAATGAAAATTAACCAAAATATACAACTATTATGTACGTTTCGTTTCCCGGCGTGAGACTTGTGTGTTGTTCACGAAGCTACGTCGCTGGACCGGGCTATAAAAGACATGCAGATCGGTGCGCGCGCGTAGTCGGTGAGCGGCGGCGGCGTGGAATACAGCTCCGGAACAGCAAGAAGAAGCGAGCTGCGGCGTGTGAAGTCGATGTGGCGCTGAATGATATTTGCGGCTGCTTCTTGTTTCTTTATAAGAACGTCAAATTATCTATATGCGGTCCGCAGTATCTCAGTAGCCAGGGATAGTTAGGAAATAAATGTTTTTTATATTCGCCTTCCGCGTTATGGTAGCAGCAGAGTATATATTATTTATTCCCGTTTAGGGTTGATTAGTCTGGCTGCTACAAGGGTCTCCGGTTCTCAACACTCACCATACGAAATACAGCAGCATTAAGCTACTATTTCACGCTGGTATTCTGTGAGAGCGTGGTCCTTCCCCGGTGGAGCCGACCCATTCGTGCTACAACTATACATCTAATATAACTGCAGCATGGCTCTACCACGTATCCATCGTGTAGAGGAGCTATAACCTTGGTTCAGTAGTAATACTGGAGCAAGCTTTACCTCGATGCAGATTTTACGTGTTTTTCGCAACACAGAAATCGTTGTTAGATTGACGTCGATATGTTGCTGGTCTAGAACTCGACGATATCTAACAAAGTGCTTATATATGAATAAAGTGCGCAGTTGAAAATTTTTGGAGCATAACTGGGAAATGGAACCACGGTCAAACTCTTCAGACCGTATCATCATTGAAAACAAAATGTATTTTATGTTTATTTTAAAGGCGATGAAAGTGTAAGTGGATGCTGTAGCCCAGAGACATTTATTATCTATTCTTTACTAAGAATCAAAATGCAGATGCGTTGTCACCCCTGAGAACTAATATGGAATGCCTCGTTTCCAGTGAAAACGGTTCTCTAGACTCACGATACGAAACAGCAGCATTGAGCTGCTGGTTTACGTTTATTACATTAATTCTGATTTTTGATTCTGTCAAACGTTGCTATTAAGGGGATATAGTAAGTCAGCTCAAATTCTAATTTAGCCCCCACTTCACCGCGCGTCGTATGCTATGTACCGACATGTTTGTAATCACTGTAAGTAGATAGGTCGTTAGATACTTATTTCATTAGGTTTATCATATTGCTGTTTCTTTACGCCAACCCAGTCGCTTCCTATTTTTATTACGGTTATTTTCCATTTTAATTTTACGTCGTCATGTTGCGTAATGTGTATTTTGATCGTAAGCGACACAACCTCCCCCTTCAAAGGCCGAAGCGAAGCTGACCGGGCGGCAGGAATCAAGCTTCAAGAGGCCGATAGTTTAGGTAATTTTTTTTACAGTAAAAATAATCGTATTTAAAAAAAAGTTAATAACATAAGCACTGCTTTATAGTTAGTTCATTTAGTATGCATAGTTTCATGATCTTATTTAAAGTATTTTATGAATAACAGCGGTTTATTGTTCAGTTTGGACGTAACTTTGGATTTTTTTCTATCGAGAAAATTTTACGGAATCGTGTTTTCGTCTAACATAGTCCTTAACATTAATCCTCAACTTTTATTATATATTTATTTCACAATAACCATAAATTTATTTCAAAATTAATTCTGCAATACTTTCGGCATAACGGAGGATCTTGCTAAGCCATTTGAGGACTAGTTCAAAGTTATGGGAGTGGCAGTTGTCCAACTGTGTAGTTACCATAGATGTATGATTGGTCTCGCTGCGCTCGACTAGATACCGCCGGCGTACTTGACAAATGCGGCAACAAATACTACGCCGAAGTCGGCGTACCCGAGCCAGTCGCACTCCAAGCTGTCTGTGACGTACACGTGTTGAATGTTTTATTAAATTTTGGGTATAATCCGAAGTAAAATGCCAGTATGCGTAGTGAAACTCTGAAAAAATAATACTACAAGAAATAAGAAAGACACTGGGATCACATATCATCAGTAAGTATGGTATAATTTCGAAATTTCAACATAAAATAACATGAACCCTAAACGCCATTCAGTGTTGCCGCGTATACAAGAGTCAAGTTCCCCGTGGTTGAGATTTTCGTATGAGAATTTATTGTTTTTGTATCTTAACAAATAACATATTTCATTTATCTAACCTAGTTACTGTATAGTTAACCTAGTTCTATAAATTATTTAGGGCCGGTTGTTCAAACCTCAGATAGAAAGTCTGTCGTTAAATAAGTCGTTAAATAACTACTACCACTACCAGGGTTTGGGTGGGATACTCTGGTTACTGTAAAAAATTAAAGCACGTGGGTATTATTAGGTTTAGCACGTGGTAGTTTTTTTTTTAATCTGACCTAGTTCACAAAACTAACCTTTGAGATGAAATTTGGGTGAGTTGTTGTGCGCACGCCGGGGAAGATTTCTAAATTAAATAATTTGGTCAAGCGTGTGTTTCCGTACAAAATGTTACCAAATTCAGTTCAGTGGTTGAGTTGTGAAAACGTTTCAGACAGAGTTGCTTTTATAATGATTAAGTATATGTGTAATGCAGTCACTATTCATCATCATCATCTGCCTAGCCTTTTCCCAACCATGTTGGGGTCGGTTTCCAGTCTAACCGGATGCAGCTGAATACCAGTATTTTACATGGAGCGACTGCCTATCTGACCTCCACAACCCAGTTACTGGGTAATACGATACCCCTTTGGTAAGACTGGTTGTCAGACTTTCGGGCTTCTGACGACCCATAACGACTGTCAAAGATCCACGAATGCAGTTATTATTATCATCGTATTATGTTTGCTTGGTACAGATTTCCTGCTGATCCTGTCATTTGTGACCGTTGGACTGCTAAATTACGACTTAGTCGAGAAGAAAGTTGGTGGAACCCAAAAGAACGCAGTGTTATATGTTTATTTATTTATTTATTTATACTTTCATACACAAAAAAAGAATAAAAGAATATGTTCCAATCATTTCAATGAGAGCGACTTGTACTTTACAAAAGGTGCTTTAAAAAGATTGTTTAATGGAGTAAATTCCAAAAGGGACATGTATCGTAAACTTGTACAAGTTAGTGGAATGTAATTTTAAATAATTAATACCTACTTAATAAATTTTATTCTTTTATTAACCTATTTTTCTTTTCTAAAGAAGAAACCTACTCCTAACCTATACACAAATGTATTTATATTATTTATTATTCGATTTTAATTCATTGTTCATTATTAAGTATTTTCTGAGACTTAAATAATAGACCACAGCATAAAATATTTTTCCCATTAACTCGGGTAACAGTTGAGCAGCTGGTAACAACTGACAATAGTCAAGTGACGATGTCTTACGCACACTACAATAATGAGTTGCCGCATTCACGGAGCTATTGTTCTTAGATAGCGCGGTATCTAGTCGAGCGCAGCGAGACCAATCATTCATCTATGGTAGTTACATTACTTTGATGATGTAAAAAAGGAATTTTTAGACACTAAAATTTCGATGCAATCATTAAAATAATAATAGTACAAATATTTGCCATTGAGCAGACTTGAAAAAAAGGTGTACAATTTCGACTGTATGTTCTTTTTGCGTTATGTTACGCGATAACTTAATTATAAACAGATTTTGATAATTCTTTTTTTGTTATATAGGTTCTACTTCAGGAGTGTTCCCACATACACTTGAGGATAAATATTCTACCCTTAGAGTGGCAAAATAAGGGTAACTATTTACACGACGTTGACATTGTGGTGTGCCGAAGTCCACTCAAAATGGTCAAATAAAAATTACTTCTAATACAAAGTAAAAGTTGACTTCAAAAAACTAAAAAGCAAAACGTTAAGAGCACTTGCGACCGCTGTCACTTGTCACTTGCGAAGCTCCAGATTTATTTCTGTGATTTGGTAAAACACTTGATTTGTTTCACAATATTTATTTTAATTATTAATTTACTTACTATAGAAAGCGGGTTCGCTTTACGGCATCATAAGGGCAAATAAAAATCACGAACAAATAATATATGTTGAACACATAATAATGTATTATTTTGTAGCTATATTATATATGTACATCATATAGAAAAATTAAAGTTAGTAGAAGAATATAAACTAGCAGGTAGTTTGATTTTATGTAATCTTTTCCTTACATGAAGGAAAATTGAACTGTAAGTTTAAATAAGAATATTTATCTAGTAAAGACGCGTATTTAGAGCGCCTCGTACCGCAACAAACAGCTAATAAACTTGTTATTAATGCAGAACTTTCACGTTGTGGAAACATGCACTGGTGTACAGTTCACTACAGCTTGTTGGTTGGCGATGGTGAAGCGTTTATTTTATAAATTAAGGGAGACAAACGAGCACATAATCCACCGTACGGTAAGTGGATTCTGTGGCTCTAAGGCATCCCCGCCTCTATCTTTAAATAAAAATCGAGATGCAGATACGTGTCATCCTAGTCGATTAAAAGGAAATGCCTCATTTCCTCTTACAATAGGCACTTAAGGCACAGCGGTGACACTCCCTGTACGTGAGAGCTTAAGCACCGGTGACCTTGGGTCGAAGCGTGTAACGCTAGGGTTGATATCGAACCGAAATGGAATATTATAGACTTGTGCCAAAGAAGATACATAGTAGGTATATGTTATATATTATGTAAACTTATGTATTTGGGTAGTGAAAGATACGTTCAATTTTAAATCAACTTTTATTAAATGAGGCATATTAAAACTTCCGACAAAACCAAATATGCATGAAAGTTAACCTTTTGAGCGCCAAAGTCGTCTATACGTGACCAGCACCCGCGTGCCCTGAGCGCCAACGACGTCTATAGATGACAAAAAACCCGGCCCACAAAAATATGAAATATAGACATTGGAAAATTATTACTGGTATTTTAATTCTACACCCCTCAAAAAAGAATAACCCAGCAACATGTGAGTATAAAAAACAAGTCTCCTAGAGCCACAAAGACTAAAGAAACATTAAACTAAAAAAAATGGATTTTTATCTAAGCAAATACTATGTCCAGCACGCCAAAGTCGTCTATGTTAGACCGCTAGTGTTGTAATGCGTTAGCCATAAATTTATTGAAAACTATTCAAAATTAAGCTCAAACGTGTTATTTTTTTCTATTATTATTGATATTTAAATAAAACAAAAGGTTAGAAATATAAAACTATAATTAGCTCCATGAATTAAAAAAAAATTAACAAATTATCTTCGCATAATAAATCTAATATCTCAACTCAGGCGCATCCTTAGCGCGACATCGAAAATCAGTTCACTGGGCGCCGTGGTCAAGTATAGACGACACGCTGATGACGTCATAAGCGATTAGCGGGAAAATTAGTGCAGTGCAACATGAACGATTCCTCAGAACTCATTCGGATTTTGGAAACCGTCGACGATGATGAATTTTCGGAAATTTAAAATCATCGTGAAACCAAAGTTTTTCGTTTTCGATTAACTCTACCTCAGTGAGGTAGGAATACACTTTATAGTCTTTTTATGGTTAATTTCTTTTTTATAGCATAGGGTAATAAACGAGCACACAGTCCACCTGATGGTAAGTGGTTGCTGTGGCCCATAGACATTTACATCTATCCTCGATTACGAATCAAAATGCAGATGCGCTCTCACCCGTGAGGACTTAGATGGAATGCCTTCCAGTAAAGAGGGTCTCCGGTTCTCTACACTTACTATACGAAAAACAGCAGCATTAAGCTACTATTTGATGCCGATATTCCACCACGTTAGAAAATTTGCTTTGGACAGCTAAACATTTATGTTTTATTATTCCATAAGATTTTTATTATTTTAAGACTAATATTACCTATAATTTATTAATTATTTTTAATTGTTGTTTTCTATATTAAGTACTGATTGAGTTAAAGACCAAGATTTTAATATTTTATGACTAGACCTAGTGCAAATAATTATTTACAATTGTTGAATAATTATGTACCCTTTGTTGATTTCTGTAATAAGTACTGATTTTTTTATTCCATGACCAAGATTTTAATATTATAAGACTGATTTTTCTAGTGCGAATAATTACCTATATACAGTTGTTGATTAGTGAATAATTACGTACCTTTTCTATTTTAATAATATAAAATTAAAAATAATAAATGTGTTTTCTTTACTTAAGGTATGAAGAGCAATTTTCATTTTGTGTTGTGCTATTTTCTTTCTCAATCTCAAAATCATTTAGCAACATCAGTATCATATGAAACCCCCTTTATCATAAGAGCGTAAGACTTTACTTCTATGATTCACTTGGCCTACGCCTTGCCATAAAATATTTTGAATAGATGTCTGTATATTTTGGTTACATCGATTTTGAAATCGGTACACAACGTGCGACACGGCTACATCTCTAAGAAAGTTTCAAAAAGAAAGGTCAGCTACGCCGTTGTCGTCCAGTCGTGACAGTGACGTCATCACGACGGAGAGTAGTGTTGTGGTTTACTACTATTTTATTGTTATTGTTTGTTTTTTATTTATGTACAAAGTACATATATAAAAAGAGTGGAAGACAGCACAAGATTAAATAAAACATACCCGATTATAAAGACTCATTTATTGTATAAAAAACCAACAAAAACAAGTTATTTTGTGTTATCGATATATCAACTCTTGGCAGCACTGTTTTTTTCGTAGGTATTTTTGTTTACTTTTCGCTTTGGCGTACAGGACACGGTAGTGAGTTTTTGGCGTGGCGCTCAAAAGGTTAATAGTAATCTTAAATAATTAACCAACACGCATTTCAGTACGCAATAATCAGTATTACCTACTATCCTTTAAAAATAATTGACTCTTATATATTTTTGAATTTTTCGATATTTTTTTTTAATTTTTATTATTATTTCTAACAGTTGCAAAAGTGTTGGTCCCTACTTTAACGTATGGTAGTGAAAGTTGGGTGTGGCAGAAGCAGTAAGTATCATAAAACATTATTAAAAAATAAAACTAACAAAACAAGGGCCCTTGTTTTATGCAGTGGAATTTATTTTAATTCTAATCACTTAAAATCATTTTCAGTAATACTTATACATATACTATAATATCATTTATTTAATAACAACATTAATATTTATCAAAGCATATCAACCGGCTATAAAAACTAATAACGTTACTTGGTAACATAAACTTAATACCTACATGAATAGAATAGTAATACGTACATTAAGATATCAGTAATATTCATATATTAATTGAAATATTATAATATCACTTGACGAATATATTCAAATTAACCATCGATCACTAATAAAAAGTTCTTTATTAGTGATCGATGATATTAACTAATACTGACAAATATCGGTATTACTACTAGCCCTCGGCCAGGGCAGTCGGCGACTGCCCGTTCCACGCCCCACGCGCCTCTCAAGGCCACACATAGCCGCAAGCGATTTTACGTGCACACATGCTTAAGTGTCGTTTCTTTTCGCGTAGTGTATATATTCTTTGCTAAGGCGTATTGTAAGAAGAAATCATTTCCTCATTTCCTCTTACCATATGAAAGGCAGCAGCATTGAGCTGCTATTTTACGCTGGTATTCTGTGAGAGCATGGTCCACAATATAACTGCGGCGTGGTATTACCACGTATAAATGCATGTTGGTGCATCCTGCACGCAACATGATCAATTCCAAAAGCATCGCAAATAAAACAAGTACGTATTAGCGCTATTATTATTAAACTGTAATATCCTCCAGCGTAAAATAATCTTCGAGAAGATTAAATTAAAACTTGTAACATAATCTTTTCTGCTTCCTAGCGGAATATTCTTATTATATTAATGGATTATTCTTATATTAACGGAAACAATCACAAGACGCCGATTGAAATGACTGAGCCCGAAAGCTACGCATGTCGCCGGCGTCGAATTTTTTTTAATGTGCTCCAGATCGATTGTCGGTGACGGTGGCCAGTCTCAACAAAAATTAGCCATTTGCGCAGAAGAGGAGTATAGTGCACGAGAGAGCATGCAAGGACAGATGCACTCTCTATTCCATCTCTCTCACAGTGCGATGGGAGGGCAATCTGAAACGACCGGAAAGAGATTAGGCGCATGATCGGAAAGACATTAGGCACCACCTTCGACTTCGGCCTGTTAATGATAATTTAACAGAAAAACCCAACAACTGTTTAATTTTTTACGTGGTAGAGCCATGCTGCAGTTATATTAGTAGTATAATTATAGCACGAATGGGTCGGCTCGACCGGGGAAGGACCACGCTCTCACAGAATACCAGCATCAAATAGTAGTTTAATGCTGCTGTGTATTGTATGGTGAGAGTAGATAATCAGAGACCCTTTTTACTGGAAACGAAACATTCCACCTAAGTCCTCATGGATGACAACGCCATCTGCATTTTGATTCGTAATCAAGGATAGATGTAGATGTCTATGGACCACAGCACCCACTTACCATCAGGTGGGCTGTGTGCTCGTTTGTCATCCTATCCTATAAAAAAAACCTGATTTTTCGATCCGTACCGTGATTTGCACCTTATAATCAGCAGTTGCGTTTACCACATGACTAACGAGGCAGTCAAATTTTTTTTATTTAACTAAAAGATTAAGCAGGGCGTCGCGTCGCCAGCATCATCGAAAACATATCAGCCCCTATTCAAGTTCTCTGCAGCCATACTACTCAATTTATACGTAACTAATGAGCTATTTAAGGCTTAAGAATTTTAATAAACTCAATTTATACGTGACTGATGAGCGATTTAAGGCTTAAGAATTTTAAAAAACTCAATTTATACGTGACTGGTGAGCGATTCAAGGCTTAAGAATTGTAAAAAACTCAATTTATACGTGACTGATGAGCGATTTAAGGCTTAAGAATTTTAAAAAATTCTGGTAAGGCTTAAGTCATAGGCAGTTGAGAGCACTCGCTGTAAATTTCATAGCACATGAGCAACCCGGGTTCGATCCCAACCGGTACCAATGAAATTGTTAAGGCTTTAAGAAGCCTAACTAAATGACCTTGACGAAACAGACCACATAGTGAAGAGTTTACAGGGTGACGGACGAGGCACGCTCGTGCAGATGTACTCAGTTTCTAAGAACAATATTATTACGAGAATAAAGCGGAATAAAAATTCTCAATTAAGAATATTAATATTTTAGGATGTTTCTTATATGTAAACAGTAACTAGAGAACTTTTTAAAAAAAATGCAGTTTACAACAAATTTTTAAAAAAACCCCTAAGGAGTGTCAATAAAATATAATTTTATTCAATTATAAACATTCATCAAATTTTTATCCGCCATACCTACTACATTTTCTTTATGTCTATACTATATTAAATACTTATGGGTATTCATCATCATATTCATAGTGGGCGGGGGTTAGTCTACTCCTAACTTTTTGATATTATAAATAGGACTAGATTAACACCTATTCTGCTCTCCTGTCCGGCTAGCAGTTTGGCGTATGGCTTTGGGGGAGAGCGCAGGTCGTGTTGATCCCCAGGGCAAGTCCGAGGAGTTCTCCTTCACGGGGTTGCCGCCTGTTATTCGGTCTGCTTCATTAGGAAACAGACAGAACAGAAACACTCGGACGATCCTCTTTTTCTTTTCTTTTATCCCTCCCCCTTTTCCTATCCCAACCCAATCCAAGGTGTCAAGCGTACCGTGCCGATGGTTACGTGGCTGGAGGGAGTCCAGTCGCAAACGGTGCCTACCCGAGACCAGGGCGATTCGGGTAGTATTTTAGCCCTTCCCTCGGCATGCGGGGCTCTGCCGGGGGTGACCAAGAATTTCCCTAGCTACTCGTGGGAACAAAATGGATGAAAACCGACATTTTGTTAAAGATAGTGAGAAGTCTCCTTTAATGGAATTAGCTGAAGCTTTGGAAGAGGCTCTTTTAGCCTCACCAACACCCTGCAACAGTGCGCCCCAAACCTGGGACGAGCCGTAAAGTGGAGGGCACGTTTGCAGCCGAACCACAATCGGAAACGAACCAGGGAGGGGAAAAGAAAAAGTTCGCTAGGCCTTATAAGCTTAGTGGGGCTGCGAGGAAAAGGTACCGAAGGCTGATAGCAGCTGAGATTGGAGCCGAAGAGGGGCCTCTTCGGCTCTCTCTGCCAGAAGCCTTGGGACGAAATTCCTCTGCCCAAGCCTCCCCCAGTTCCGAAGGCGAAAAAACGCAGTCGGTCTGAGGAAGAGTCCCCCAAAGACCAGCCCAGGAAGACTGTCAAGCTGGCAACGGAGGAGAAGACGCTCAGCTTCAGTGCCGTAGCTGGCTCCGCGCGTATAGGAATTCGCAATTCGAATCCTATGAGTGTGGAGCAGATGCGGCTGGTTCATCGGGCACTAACACAGGCTATCGCTAAGACGGCCTGTTGGTCGCAACCGGGAATGGGCCCAAAATTTTCCGGTTTCACACACAAGCCAGGTTGGATTCTAGTAACGTGCCTGAATAAGACAAGCCAGGACTGGATTGTGGGTGAAATCGGAAAACTAAAGCCCTGGCCGGAGGCAGGGTTCTCGGTAATACCCGAGGGCGAACTGCCTAAGCCTAGATTGGGCATTACCTACTTGCCCCGCAGCGAAGCAGACTCTCCAGAGGAGGCGGCTGTGCTGTTGAAGGCACAAAATGATGGGCTCCATACTGAGCTCTGGAGAATCCTCCACCGTAGGGACGAGGAGAATGGGTTCCTAGTAACCTTTTCTCTGAACGACCCATCGGCGGAGGCTCTTCGGAAGGCAGGCGGCAGAGTCATCCTTGGCTTTAAGATGATAACTTTTAAAGTCAGGGGAGGCTCTGACGCGGCAATGGAGCCCGAACTGCCCCAACCCGAACCCCCTCAGCCCTCCACCTCTCGGGGTGAGGCTGGAACGCCACCGGTGAGAGTGACGAAGACCCAAGGCGCAGATTTCGCCTCGGTCCGACGGCCTCCGCTGGTGTCGTCCAGGCCGGGGGGGGGGAGGAGGTGGAGATTCTTGTCAATACCAAAGGCAGTAGACCCAGAGCTTGTATAATTTATAATAAAAATATTGAACTTTTAGCTGTTTCTGAGTACTGCAATGATGACCTGGTTACAGCCTTCATTAATCTCAAGGGATGCACAGGGACCAGAGTAATCATTTGCTCAGCCTATCTTCCCAGCGAGAACGCAGATCCTACCATCGAGTTAGAGCGAGTGGCGGAGTTAGCCCGAAAACACAACGCCGAACTTATGGTGGGTTGTGATGCTAATGCTCACCACACAGCCTGGGGAAGCACAAACATCAACGAAAGAGGTGAGTTACTTTATGATTTTCTCATCTCCAACCGCCTGGTAAGCCTAAACTTAGGTTGTACACCAACCTTTGTAACGCGTGCTAGGCAAGAAGTGTTAGACGTAACCTTTGCTACCAATAACATGTCCAGGCGGATAAATGACTGGCATGTTAGTAGCGAAAACTCGATGTCTGATCACAAGCACATTAAGTTTGTGATTGGAGCATCACCGTCCTTTGAAACCGTGAAATAGAGATAGCCTAAGGAGGAATTTGGAAACGTTTGCTAAAAGCATCAAAACAATTGAAGGTCTGGAGTTAGCGACGGAGACAGTAACTGTAGGTATCCGTGAAGCCTTCGAGGACAGTTGTCCCGTCAAAACCAAGACCTCAACACGAAAAGTTTCTTGGTGGAATTCTAAGCTGAAAGACCTTAGGGAAAAGACCAGGAAACTATTTAATAGGGCTAAGAAAACCAAAGAGTGGGATATTTATAGTGCAGTCCTAACTGAATATAATAAAGAAATTAGGAAAGCCAAGAGAGCATCGTTGAGGAAGCTATGCGAGGAAGTTGAGTCTTTGCCTCGCAGTGCAAGACTACACAAGATGCTATCAAAAGCTAAACCTAATCAGATCGGCCTTCTTAAAAAGCCGGATGGTAAATTCACTAATAGTGAAACAGAAACATTGGAGTTACTAGCGTCAACCCATTTCCCATGGTCATACAAGACTTTAGCCTTGAACTCTTTCAAAGCCCTACGAAGGCCTTGCAATGAGGACTGGCGTAGGGCTGCAAAGATAATAAGGCCAAACCTGGTGCAGTGGGCTGTTGACTCCTTTGAACCATTTAAATCAAGCGGTGAGGATGGAATAACTTCCATCCAACTACAGAGGGGTATCGACATCCTTCTTCCTCATCTGGTGAAAATCTTCAGAGCAAGTTTTGCATGGGGATATATTCCAGAACGATGGACAATTGTCAAGATTCTATTTATACCTAAGGCTGGTAGAAAGGACTACGCTTTACCAAAGTCCTTTAGACCTATAAGGCTATCTTCCTTTCTTCTTAAGACATTGGAAAATGTTATAGATAGATATATAAGGGATGTAGCTCTAGCTACGAGGCCCATACATTACAACCAGCATGCTTACCGCAGAGGCAAATCTACGGAAACAGCCCTGATCAGTGTCATTGACAGGGTCGTAAAAACACTGGAGGATAAAGAAATAGCTCTTTGTGCCTTCCTAGATATTGAGGGCGCCTTCGACAGTAGCCCCACATCACTGCTGATTGGGGGCCTAACATATAAAAATGTTGACTCCACAACCATCAGATGGGTGAAGTCGATGCTCTCAAACAGAAAGACAAAAATAGCGCTGTTTCAAACTTCGATTGAGGTTGCAGCCACAAGAGGCTGCCCACAAGGAGGTGTTTTGTCACCCATTCTTTGGACTCTCTCGGTAGACCAACTATTGTACAAAATGGCAGACCTACGCATTGACACATTGGGTTATGCTGATGACCTTGTGATCACTGCGAGGGGCTTTTGCCAAAGTACTTTATAGTTAATAATGCAAAAAGCCCTAAACACCATAAATAACTGCTGTAGGAAAAACAGTTTATCAGTTAATGCTGATAAAACTGTTATAATACCCTTTACCAAAAAGAGACGGTTGGACAAATTAGTCCAACCAAAACTTAATGGCAAAGAAGTACCATTTTAAAAGTACTTGGGCGTAACAATCGACCAAAAACTAACGTGGAACCCTCACTTTAGCAACGTATGCCATAAGGCAAAAATTGCTTTAGGTACGTGCAGTCGTTTTGGTCGGGAACAACTGGGGCTTGCGTCCCAGTATGGTCCTATGGCTGTACAGCAGCATAGTGAGGCCGATTCTCACTTACGCCTCTATTGTCTGGTGTAACAAGGCCAACCAAAAGACGACTGCGGACAGACTAAATAGTCTACAAAGGACTGCCTGCCTAATGGCAACTGGAGCTATGAGATCAGCGATTGAGATCCATGCTCGACTCAATTAAGGAATCACCGGTCTTATGCATGATCTCAGATATCATGCGTCCACAATACACTTTTGATAAAAAGTATATAGTGGAATTACCCTCCAGAGAGGACTGGCTGAATGGCCATGTTATCTGTGAGGTCGGTAGCCTCATATGGTATACTGATGGGTCTAAAATGGGCCTCGACGTAGGCTTTGGAATTTACGGGGAAGACCCCAAATTCAACTTACTTCGGTGTGCGGAAATCAATCTGCAAAAACACTACGTCAACCATAAAATTTACATAAACTCGGATAGTCAAGCAGCACTGCTAGCACTGAGATCAAACTTAGTAAACTCAAAGCTAGTTGGAGACTGCGTGAACCGTTTAAACGCCCTGGGTTGTAACAACAGGGTCGTTTTAAGATGGGTTCCGGGTCACGAGGGTATTGCAGGCAACGAATTTACCGACAAACTTGCACGGGAGGGCTCAAAGTGCACACAATTTGGACCCGAGCCATTTTGCGGAATCTCAAGAAGCCTAGCCCGATTGACCCTTGAAACTCTTTATCACAATACATCACTTAAGATCTGGTCTGACATACCAGGCTTAAAACATTCTAAAACCTTAATCGGGGCTTTTGATCGTAAATTCCCTTCGGAAGCCCTGGGATTAAGTAAAAATAAATTGCACATTCTGGCAAGAGCCCTAACTGGACACTGTTGTCTTAAAAAGCATGTGTCCATCCTGGGACTAAGCAACTCAAGGATGTGTCGGTTCTGTTCCATAACGGAAGAAACGCCTTTACATCCTAACCGATTGCGGACCCTTAATGCGCAAACGTAACACTCATCTGGGACACTATCTACTCCGCCCAGAAGAAGTGAAATTGCTCACGGCTAAGCAACTCCTTCGATTCATTGAAGACACAGGGCTTAGCAGTGAACTATAGCTATAGCAGCGATCACAATAGATCTTCTAGGTCGCAGTGATACTGGTCTCGTCTCGATCTTCGCACATAATAAAAAAAATTATATGGGTATTCAACCTAATCTTAGGGCCTTAAGTGCTGATTTACCACATGTTCGATTGTGAAGGAAAATATCATGAGGAAATATGTATGACTGACAAATTATATATAAAATGCATTGTGGACATCTGAAGTCTGCCAACATGCATTGAAGCGGCACACCAGACTAATTGCTCCATAACACCTTCACATCAAGAGCGGAGGCCGGTGCTCCGCAGTGGGACGTAGGAAGACAGTAACTTTACTTTTACTTAAGCTACCTACAAAACCTTAATCATTTTGAAGTTACGGTATAAAACCTTAAAAAAAAATCTTGTTCTTTTTGTCAATTAATTTTTAAACAGGTAGACATTAAGGTCTTCAAATCAACAAAGCGATCTCATTTTGTATTTGAATTATCTCAAACAATGTTTCATATCAATAAAAAAATAAAAAATATGTAGTAATTGACATGACTCAATTCTTTTCCTACCTTTCCATCAGTAGGAATGTCATGAAAGTTTTGCCAGAAAATTTAATAATAGACACAAATTCTCCAACGTCCACAGAGAATGATCACCAACATAACCAAGCAAAATGTTGCATGGACTAGGATTTTATAATAAATGTGGGGCATAACTAAAGCTATTTATACACAGAGTTATTACAATGGTGTAATTAGAATAGCTATTGTAGGATTGCTATCTAACATTTTTGAAATTTGTATCATTTTTGGATAAGCTTATAATTTAATTAGTGAACTAATATTATGAATAATGAAAAGTAATTACGAAATATATACAGGAAAGGTTAATAGAACTAATATGTCATAACATAACAAGTATTATGTTTCTTTTTGTGACTTTTTTAAATAAATCTGAAATGTTAAATGAGATTTAATTTTTAATTTAAAAAAACGTTACCCCTACACTAGGATTTTCTCCTGTATCGTGGGGGCAGTTAACAAACATAAATTTTACAATGACAAACATCCAGACCCGGAACAATTATTTGTAGGCCATATAAATACTTGTTCTGTGCGGGATTTGAACCCGCGACCCCCAGCGCAGCCACTCATTGCTAAGCTACTGCACCACAGAGTCGTCAAACCTTACAGTTCACCAGATGGTAAGTGGCTCTGAGTGTCACCTCTGAGGAGTAAGATGAAATGCCTGCATACAGTCTGTAATTATATTGGCTCTCTATACTCTGAAGACCAGAACACAGCAGTGCGGGCACTGATACTGATAAATGGTGGTAAACAAACTCGTTAATGCTAGGCTTACAATATCCAGGCCAGCACAGGGAAGCAGCATCAAAAGTGCAAGTTATCTGATACTGCTATTGTTCAAGTGCTAAGTGTAACAATTAAGGCCATCCTTCATAAAAAGGAAGGGGCCTAAGTCCAGCGGTAGACCTTTACATTGATGTTGATGATGATGATTACGTCCTAACCATTAAAACCGAGTTTATAGAGATTGAGCATTATATGATTTCAGACGAATTCAGCTAAAAAATCAACCGATAAATAACCGGTCTAAAGATTTCAACCTGAGTAATATTTTTGTGCACTAATTTTGTCCAAAGGCGAAAGGTGTGTTACCTATAATTATAATTACACTCCTTTTGAAATTCTAAACCTTGAAATTAGACCAAATGTTGTGTATGCATTGTTCCTTGGTAAAAAAATAGTTAGAGACATCAAAATAAAAATAGATCCTATTAGGAGTAGCAGAATATGTTGTCCTATACATGCCCTAGAAAACTGGAAAAAAAAAGTAAGTCCTCAACTGCACTTATTTAATAAAAGTAGGCGAATTTCACTTCATACATCCCAGCTAGTTTATTTGGTTTTTCTTATATATTTTTTTATTTGACTGATATCTTTTTTTTATAGGATAAAATGACAGAGGATGATGTTAAAAAGAATATGATATTATTATTGCAATATATATTTACCAATACGTTAAATACGCTACATAAGTGTGCCAAAATATGAAGGTCAACCGTCTAAAGGAGAGAGTAGGACGCCACAACTACTGACCATTAACCATGAGACGGACGGTCAATCTATCGTAAAAATATAGTATTATTCGCATAAACGGAGATCATTTTAGTACGTTGTAAGAAATAAATCTCTAGGTAAAATCAATCACGCGTACACTCAGAGGTGTAAGACACGCAATATCAGGGAAATCGACAAAACTCTGATCATTAATTTTATAGGAAAAACTTCTGAGAAGAAAAAATTGTCACCTTTACTGATATCTTAGATTATATAATCAGAAACATCCGAATAATGTAGTATGGTGATGTAAATGGGGAGAAAACGAAAAACTCAAAGCTGAAAAACACCGCAAAAACGATTTATTTTTCAGTGAAAATACAATTTTCAAAAAAAACTTACCCGTAGATAAAATGGTTATTTCTTAGAGCAACCTTGTAAACAGTCCCGCGGTCCAAAGGCAGGATATCGCGAACAAACAGTTCTCAAAAATCGAGAATTGTGAAACGAAATTGCTTTGGCACACTTTTCAACATCTTCCACTGAACCAACCTGACAGACTGGCTGACTGACACACTGACAGTGACAGCTTTTTGAATGACATTAGGGATATTCGATATACATCGATGCATCGCATTCACTCGATGTTTACAATACGATGCCACGAATCGATCCGATGTTTTGGAAAGTTATTGATACACTCGATGTATATCTGTATAATGCTGTAGTGTAGTGTAGCCCTCAAGTTAATATAACAACCGTAGACAGAGAAACCTATAGAATAATGATCGGCGTGGCCTCGAGTGAGACAGGACGATAACGAATTTTTAGGTTATGCAATAATTTTTATGACTTTTAAATACATTTAGATAAAAATTTTAATTGTTCTAAGAACTGAACTGAACAAGATTCACCAATCGTAAGCTCACAAAACACTTTTTTCTCACTTAAACCAACTTGTAAACTCCTTAAATCGCTACGCTTTCAAAGTTGTTTAGCAAACTGTAGAGTTTGCTAAACAAAAAAACCGGCACGGTGAAAGGGACAAACAATCACACCGCTCTATCTCATTTCTATGCAAGACGTATGCATAAATCTATCTTTTTCGTGTGCGAATGCGAAAGAAGGCGTCAAATTGTCTATAGGTTTCTCTGTCTACGATAACAACACATTACGGAGTATAGGTGAAATTTTTTTTTTAATTTTATCATCTTCGTATGTCACTAAATTAAATTAAACCAAAGTTAAGCTTGATCTTGTTAGTATTCATTGCAGATTTGAACTTGTTTTAGGCAAAGATAACATATCAGACGCCATTATCGCTTTAAAGCGAGCGAAGAAGATTGTGCTAATTGAATTAAAACATTGATTAGAACTACAAACAGTGTATCCATTCATGAATTAGTACTACTTTATTATTAATACGATTAATGTATATCATACAATATAAAAATGATGAAACCAAATTAATAATGTTAAAACCTACAGTCATCATATATGGTCATCAACTAGTTTCGTCAATAATTTTGGGCGTCAATAGTGTCCATCCTTTGGCTACGCGTAGACAGCGACGACCATCCGCGCGTCTACGGGTGCCTCTATAGGTCCCATAGCGGTAATGCCGAAACAGACCAACTCTTCGACCACGTCCAAATGGCTGCAGATTCGTTGCTACAGCAGATCCCCTCCGCAGAGATCGTGATCCTCGGCGACTTTAACGCCCATCACGCCGAACGGCTTGGTTCACGTTTAACTGATCATGCGGGGAGATCTGTTCATGATTTTGCCTTGGCATATGGTCTGACACAACTGGTTACTTCGCCTACGCGGATTCCAGATGTGGAGGATCATGCACCGTCCCTGTTGGACCTTCTGCTGACCTCTCACCCGGACGGATATCAGATTTCCGTCGACGCCCCTTTAGGCTCCTCGGACCATTGTCTGGTCCGGAGTGTTGTGCCACTCAGGCTGAAATCGTGGTTGCATTCTGCAGGCTGCCGCCGTGTTTGGCACTATAGGTCAGCCGATTGGGATGGGATGCGGTCTTTCTTTGCATCCTACCCTTGGGGGCGGGTTTGCTTCTCGCCGGATGATCCCAACGTTGTTGCGGATTCTATTGCTGATATGGTACTTCAGGGTATGGAACTTTTTATTCCTTCCTCTGTGGTGCCCATTGGAGGTAAGTCTCAGCCATGGTTTGGTCGCTCCTGTAAAATAGCATCATGCTATAGGCAGGAGTGCTACCAAGCCTGGGGTGATGCATCAGCGTCCCGGGATGTAAACACCAGCGCTCTAAAAAAGAAGTATAATTCCGCCTCTAGTTCCTTCGAAAGAGTCATTGCCAAGGCAAAGTCAGAGCACATAGGCGGAATTGGAGAGAAACTAGTTCGCCTTCCTTCTGGAACCCGTGCATTCTGGTCTCTCGCCAAGGCTGTCCAGGGGAATTTCTGTCAGCCATCTCTTCCATCTCTGCACAGGAAGGACGACTCACTGGCCCATACCGCAAAGGAGAAAGCCGATCTTTTAGGCTCTTTCTTTGCGTCTAACTCGACTCTCGATGACGGGGGGAGTACGCCGCCGACCATCCTGCGGTGTGAGTGCTCCACGCCGGAAGTGCACTTCACACAGCGCTCGGTTCGCAAAGCACTCCTCTCCCTGGACATCCACAAGTCGAGTGGGCCTGACGGAATTCCCCCAATTGTGCTGAGGACGTGTGCTCCAGAGTTGGCACCGGTTTTAACGCGTCTTTTCCGGTACTCCTACTCCCTAGGCGTAGTACCAAAATCATGGAAGACGGCTTACGTCCACCCGATCCCTAAAAAAGGCGACCGCTCAGACCCGTCCAACTACCGGCCAATCGCCATCACCTCCTTGTTCTCCAAAACAATGGAGTCCATTGACCTTTAAAGATCACCAGCTGATTAGTGACCGCCAATACGGTTTTCGCCGTGGTCGGTCCCTTCCTATGGGCTTCCCGAGAAATTGTGCGATTGGATCACCAGCTTTCTTGCAGATCGGAGCATCAAGGTCGTTGTAGACGGTGCAAGCTCCGATTGCAAGCCTATTAATGCTGGTGTTCCACAGGGCTGCGTGCTATCTCCAACGCTGTTTCTTTTGTATATCAATGATACGTTGCATACCCGTAACATTCATTGCTATGCAGATGACAGCACTGGTGATGCTCTTTACACCGGCTGAGCCAATATTTCTCGGGAAAACGTCTCCGAGTGCCGGGACAAATTTGTGCCTGAAGTCGAGTCTTTGCTGAACAGAGTCTCGGATTGGGGATGACTAAATCTAGTCCAGTTTAACCCCCAGAAGACACAAGTTTGCGCGTTAACCGCTTAAAAGTACCCCTTTGTCGTATCACCTCAGTTTCAAGGCACTCCCCTTGTTGCCTCAGCCGGTATCGGAATCCTCGGCGTCTACATATCGAGTGACGTGCAGTTTCGTGGTCACTTGGAAGGGAAGGCCAAATTGGCCTCTAAAAAGCTTGGCGTGCTCAGCAGAGCGGGACAGTATTTCATGCCGGCACACCGCCTGCAACTTTACAAGGCGCAGGTTCGGCCGCACATGGAATACTGTTCCCATCTCTGGGCTGGGGCTCCCCAGTACCAGCTCCTTCCACTTGACCGTATCCAGCGCAGAGCGGCTCGAATCGTTGACGACCGATTGCTTTCCGATCGGCTCGATTCACTGGCGCTGCGAAGAGATGTTGCATCTCTTTGCGTATTTTATCGCATCTATCACGGGGAGTGCTCTGAGGAATTGTTCGGATTAATCCCAGCCGCCAAATTTCGTGAACGCACTACACGGCAAACGTCCCGATACCATCCACACCATCTGGATGCTTGGCGGTCCACCACTGTACGTTTCACAAGGAGTTTTCTTCCACGTACAACCTCTCTGTGGAATAGTTTACCACCGGCGATTTTTCCGGACCGATACGACCTGGGGACCTTCAAGAAAAGAGCTTACTCCTTTCTAAAGGGCCGGCAACGCACCCGCAATTCTCCTGGTGTTGCGGTTGATCATGGGCGGCGGTAGTCACTTAACATCAGGTGAGCCGCATGCTCGTTTGCCCCTTCTTCTATAAAAAAAAGTTGTTTATCTTGAGGGTCAGTAAAAGCACCATGTGGCAGAACACAATATATTGGAGTAATTTGGACACTTTGATTGATTTAGGCTTTGGTTCGTCATTAAGATAATCCACTGCCCTATATCTCATCGTGACTGTCATAAGAAGAGAGAAAGAGAGGAACCAAACAGCTTACCCACCATCCCGTTGTTTTGCAACTACCCGCAGCAGATCTATGATGGACGGTAGCAATAAATGCATTAAATATTACTGTTGTAGTTTATTTATTCTTTTATTAATATTTATTTGCAAAAATATATAAAATTGCACTAATTGTGTGGACATAAACATTTGGGTATTCAATATTCCCAGCGTTTTCAAGACTTGTGTCGAATATTTCACTTTTTTTGAAACAATATCTCTTGAGCGACATACGTCTTGTTTTAATAACAACAGCTTCTTTTTCCATAAAGCTTCTATATATGGCTAACGCATAAGGGTAAAGAACGGGTTTGCCAAAGAAAAGCCAAAGACATACAAACACAATGGTCATGAGGACAACTTGACAAAAAATATAAAAATAATATGGAAACAAAACAGGATCTGGACTTCCAAAGGCTGATATCTTGCACATAATCCACTGCAGCACTAACCAGCAGAGGAAGCACTGATTGGTACTCGCACACAATGAGATGCAGCACTCCCATATCTTTCCGCATAAAATATACGGGTAACATAATATTTCTAACCAATTGTAACTGAACAACTTATTGTCTCCCTGTATATTTAACATTGGCCCTCCTCCTTCTGCAATTTTATTGCAATCATACTCTTGATACTGTCCGCCCTTTTTATTTTGTTTTGTCTTTTGCTTTTCATTTTGTTTTGGCATTTTTATTTCAATTTCAATTTAATACGATTACAACTGCAATTTTATATATATGTAACGTAAATCGTAAAAATATAATAAGTGTCAGGATAAATAAATAGAGTCAAACAGAAATGTAAAACGTAATCTGTCATGATATTTTTTTTAAATCATAAAACATAAAAGTGTACTTAAAGTATATATTATATAGTATTGGTTATACTGGTGATTTTAACCGTCTTGAAAAAAATAGGGTGTCACAGGTGAACGGTATATATATACAATATGTAACAAAAACCCTGTGGTTCCCGTTAAGTGCGTTATCAGAAACAGTATTCAAACGTATAGAAATAACTTTACTTCAGAAAACTCGACATAAAAATAATCAAATTAAATTTTAATTAAATAATATTTGTAAATTTTATATGGATTGATTACCTCTGCCTGGAATTATCGACAGCGGCGGGTGGCGGTCGGCGGTGACGTACATCAAAGACGGGGCGCGCGCGCGCGTCTTACCTACACTAACTGCACACTGAGGTCGTGACCTCGTCACATCACAGCTGTTACAGTCAAACACTAATTTATCACTATGTATACTTGACGAGCATGAAGATGTTGTTCAATATGTCCACCTTGTACCTCTATACATTTGTGACACCGACTTATAATGTCTGAACGCACGCGTTGCATAACAGACTGTTCGGACTTTATTTTTCAAAGGCTGCGACTATAAGCATACGCATTTCTGCCTCGGTATCGCATGTTTTTTGGAATACAGTCTGCTTAATCGTACCCTAGAGATAAAAATCTAAAGGTGTGAGATCAGGTGATCGTGCTGGCCAGTTGACCGGTCTACCGCGGCCAATCCATCTTTCCCCGAACTCAGTATCCAAAAAACTTCTTACACAACGGGAGAAATGCGGTGGAGCACCATCGTGTTGAAACCACATGCGACGAACGAGGTCTAAATTTATTTCGTCAAGTTCATTGCTTAGTTCTTTTCGCAAAAAACGTCCATAGTTTTCACCGCTCATTGTGTGGTCTAGGAAATAAGGACCGATAATTTTGTCACCTATAATTCCGGCCCACACATTGATTTTCCATCGGTGTTGAAAGTGGCTTGCTTTATACGAACGACGACGAACGACGTGGCAAAGCTATTGTACTCTATAACATAATTTTGATATTTTCTAAATCGGTAAAAATTTCGTGATTTTTTTATGTTATTTTTTTAATAATAGTTATTATTTATTTATTTATTTCAGACAACGTCCGTAAGTGTTATTAAGAAATTAAATTATAGCTAGGATTAATAAAAATACATTAAAACACTTTTATAGCAAGAAACGTTTAAAAATTGTGTTATAAATCCACATAATAACAAATACTTAAACTATTATGCTGCTATGTTTTTCAAAATCGAATAATTAGCATTTTTTTTATCGACCGACGATTAACAATACTTATTTATATTTCTATTCTTGACCACTGAATTGTGACAAAATTTTATGTTTATAAAACTTCCCATGTTTTTAAATATTACTACAAAATATTAGCACAGAATAAATAATAGATACGACGACCACGAAGATGTTGTTTAATATGTCCACCTCTCACACATTTGCGGCACCGGCTTATATGTTTTATCGACCGACGATAAACAACCCTTATTTTTATTTTTATTCTTGATCACTGAATTGTGACAAAATTTTATGTTCATAAGTCTTCCCATGTTTTAAATATTACTACTAAATATTAGCACAGAATAAATAATAGATATTGGATCAAAATTAGTTAAACGGCATATAATGGACGCTTCTTTTTATCACTCGAAGAGTGGAGTTTTTTGGGTTTTTCCTAGTACCTAAGTCCTTCGTCGGCTTTCGCTTTTGAGTTCAAAGAGCGCGCAATACGCCGCATATATTACCTATTAATTTTGTTTTGTTTATTATATTCTAGCAATAAACGACAATATGAATTTATTTAAAAAATAATTACTACCTACTACATAAATTCTTTATCGAATAATATTTCATATGAAAAATACATACTAAATTTCTCCTACAAATAGTTGCAAATTTGGAATTAATCACGATATTTTATGCATGAAATAACCTTTTTAAATATTTTCGTAGATCTATTTAGCAAAAAAAATGGAAATTTATAACATAAGTATTCAAATTATACTTATAATATACATAATGATACCTAGATGTATAGTTGTAGCACGAATGGGTCGGCTCGACCGGGGAAGGACCACGCTCTCACAGAAAACCAGCGTGAAATGGTTGCTTAATGCTGCTGTATTTCGTACGCTGAGTGTAGAGAATCGGAGAACCTTTTTACTGGAAATGAGGCATTCCATCTTAGTCCTCACGGGTGACAACGCATCTGCATTTTGATTCGTAATCGAGGATGGATGTAGATGTCTATGGGCCACAGCAACCACTTACCATCAGGTGGACTGTGTGCTCGTTTGTCTCCTTATACTATAAAAAATACCATGTGTATTGGGGTTGAACTAATAACCATTTCATTATAATTTCTATTATTTTGAAATTAAAATTTTCTGAGAATAACTGAGTCTAGATAGGTATAAAGATTTATACAAAAACCTTGGGGAAGCACGCGCCGCTTAGCGGCATGCTTTGAGTCGGCCATGTCAGTGATCATATCAGCCGTAGACTATTATTTATTCTGTGACGTAGATAATATTTTGTCGGCACGTGTCGGTAAGTTCAGAAGCAAATAACATTTTTAGAAATTTAATATTTCTAAAAACCTAAAAACCCCATTTAAAGCAACCAAAAAAAAATTTTCATTATCATAATTACCATGTCTATGTGTACACCTATACGTCCCTGAAACGACCAAGAGGGTTTTTGTTACATACTATATATATATACATACATATATATATATATATATATATATATATATAAATATATATATATATATATATATATAAATATATATATATATATATATATATATATATATATATATATATATATATATATATATAGGTAGCGCAGCGTATAGGGAAGCATGAAAATAGCTTGTTTATTCCAAATGGAAATGGGATATTTTTTTTAATTAAAGGAAACTGAGCATAATTATCCGTCAGGGATGCAGACTTTTGAAAAGAAACATCAGAGATGCAGTTTTCTGAATTGAAAGGAAACTGAGCCAAATAAAAAATCCGTCAGAGATCCTTTTGAGTTGAAAGGAAACTGAGCTTAATAGGTCCGTCAGAGGTTGGAGGTGGTTCATTTGGAATTGAAAAGAACCTGAGCTGAATAGGAAATTTTGAATTGAAAGGGAAGATCTGTGGGAATTCTGATTAATTGACTGTGGGAATTTCGGAAAAAAACTAACTGAACACTTTTTTAAGACGCTACTGTACGCAATGTTATATGTTTTTCCATTCGGGGAAAGAATGTGGAGATTCTGAGCATTTGACACACGCGAACATGCTACATACAGCTGACCATGAGAGAAGCACGGTTTTTCTAAGTTGACCCTCGCTACTTGTAACGTTTGCCCTTGGGCTTTATTAATTATCATTGCAAAACTGAGCTTAATAGGGAACTGCAACCTTTTGAATTGAAAAGGAAGATCTGTGGGAATTATAGGGATCCGTGGTATAATAACATTTTCACCTTTTCCTACGCCTGTCAAAATTGTAGCACCGATTATGTTCCGTCCAAGATGTGTCACACGCAGCCTTGTCCCGTTACGTAACCGAGAAGCATCTAAATTTCGCAGTAGCATGACTGGGACGCCTAATTTTAATAGAAGCTTATGTGATGGCACACCTGACAACTTTAGAGAATTTAGAAACTCTACGGGATATGAAGTGCTCTGTTCTGTGTCCATAACTGTGTCTATTGACAAATACTCTGTTATTTCTCCTGCTACTTCGCTTAATATATCTGAATTTATTTTGATAACGCTCTCATTTTTTGGTGCAAGAATCGCCCTTTCACATAACCATTTGTCTTCATGCATGTTGTTCGTTAAATCTGAATAAACGCTCGCAATTAATTCGGAATGACTCTGTACTAAATTTCAAAAATCTCTCGTCAATTTAACGCAGCCCTCAGCATCCGTTTTCAACCACCCATCGCCAATTTTTAATAGTGCGTCAGCATAGTTTCCAGCATTGATATTGTTACGAGCTTGAGGTTCGTGACAATAAAAATTGGCGATAAAATTACCTAAATTAACACTTTAATTTTTTTACACAAATTTAAACTTAAAACACTAATAATTAATCACACTGGTTCACTTTATTCCGCTCCGAAGCTTCGCTTGTCTCGCCAAATTCAATACTTTTTCGATCGCACCTTGCAGCGCCTATAAATACACCTTAGCACCGAAAAATCCAGAACATTCAAGTAAATACGCGCGCCAATCGACTAAGCATCGAAAGTTCGAGTGTCGGGCTTCTAGAAGCTTAGTTCTTCGTTTCGACAACAGATGGCGCTGTCGGTTGAAGGATTAGTGATGTCATTTTCTGGAAAGCTCTCGCCTCGCTCTGTTACCCGACACTAGATGGCGCTAGTGCCAGATGTCAACTTAGCCGCGCAACAATATCATTGTACAAATGCACTCTCATATTCGTAGTTAAACTGAATTTTGTCACCTTGTTCCATAAAATAGACGACTTGAGGCATGCTTTAATTTCATCCGCAGGTGTGCCCTTTTGGACGACAGGTAAAGTTTTGCGAAAGTGACCAGCCAGTAAAACCACCATTCCTCCCATTACATCGGTATTGCTGCGCAAATCCTGGAGCGTTCGATTTAGTGCTTCTACAGCTATTTTATGCGACATTGTACTTTCGTCCCACACTAAAAGTTTGCATTGTCGAAGCATTATACTATTATTATACTATATATACTATTTTTGCTAAAGTTGCAGTGCGGCCTCCACTTAGCAGCGTGGCGGCTATACCGGAGGAAGCTACGGCCACAGCAATGTTTTTATCTTTCCGTACTTGCGCTAATAATAATTTAACAAAAATGTCTTCCCAGTTCCTCCAGGGGCATCTAAAAAGAAAAGTGCACCATTTCCAGATTCAATTTGTCCTAATACTTAGAAGCAAGCTGGGTACAAATTCGGCTACTTGCTGCTGCAAAGCTATATCGTAGTTTGTTTCACGTATAATTTCATCACTTAGTTCATTTTCGGTTGTTCGCTGAGGGCTTATCGTTCCAAAGTCGGTTAAATTTTTGCCTACCATTGCCATTACTTTATCTTCAATTTTTCCAAGTGCTTCATTAAAAAGGTGTTCATTGTATGTCATGTTAGTGTGTGTCGCGTTGTCCCACAATTCATGTGCATTAGATAGCCCGTAAGATGATATGAGAGTTGCATTAAGATCCCTAATTTTGGCTGGTGACTGGCACTGCACAGCTTCCTCCATGGTTTCATCTCAGTGATTATCGTTTTCTAAAAGATTCAGAGCAGAGCTTCACATGCTTCTCTATAAGTTGCGCATTCCTGACCGTTGACAGTTTTAAGGTCTTTATATCCTGTAGGACCCCGAACATGGTGCAGCAGCAATCGTAAACAGAAACATTCAAAATTAGTTACATGGACATGGATGTTACATGGGGGTCATTGTAGAAGCGTGCTTGTTGCGACCCCTGCCAGCCCTTTTCAGGGCTGCAATTCTACACAGCTGCGCACCCATGCAAACGAGGGTTAGGGCGTCCCCCCAAGGCGACGCACACCAGCTCGTCCTCGTTGGTGTGAAGTGCAGCGCGCAAAGCGGCGATAGGGACCGCCACCGTCCGGCGGAAGGTGGAGGACGGAGTGCAGAGTTGGCACGTGGAATGTTAGAGGGGGCATGAGAGATAAGACGAATGAGTTGATCGAAATAATGAAAGAAAGAGAATTAGATGTCGTGTGTATGTCGGAGACCAAACGGAAAGGCAGTGCTCCCTGACGGGACGTTAGCTATATGGTCCGGAGTCCCGGAAAGCGAGAACGCCTGCCAGGGAGTGGGAGTGCTGTTGTCGTCGCGGTTGGTCGATCTTATGACTGAATACAAGGTTGTGAACTGAAGACTTCTCTGGGTTCGCTTTAAACAGCCAAAAGGAATGACTGACGAAGTTATTCCTTTTGGCTGTTTATGCACCGGTAGCTTCGTCGTCCAGGGCTGAGCTGGAGGAGTTTTGGGAGACTGTAAGAGAAGTTCTAGATTTGGTTAAGGGAAACGAAAGAACTGTTGTATGTGGTGATTTGAATGGATGGGTAGGTATCGCTCGACCAGGATACGAGTCGGTGCTTGGAAAGTTTGGCGATAAAAGGGTTAATGATGCTGGCAAGCTTATACTGAATGTATGCAAGGAAAAGGGTCTTCTTGTGACAAACACTATGTTTAATCACAGGAAAATCCATATGTACACTAGAGAAAGAAAGAATGAGAGAAGTATGATTGATTTGTTCCTGGTGGATGACCGACTGGGAAAACAGGTGATGGATACACGAGTGTTTAAGGGTGCTGACCTGGGAACAGATCATTATCTAGTAATTACTAGATTTAGGGGTTTGTTCGCGGGTTGGCGCTACCGGACGGCAGTAACAGAACCACAGTCGGTCTGTCGCATCCGAAGCTGGAAGCTTCAGGAAGCGGATACTAGGGACAAATATCAGACGAGGGTAGCCGAAAAGCTTGACACCATCGATGGCAGGAAAGAATGTGTGGAGAGAACATGGCAGAATCTTAGGGATGGAATGGTAAGTGCAGCGGAAGAAGTATGTGGAACGACAAAAAGAGGTAGTAGTAAAAGAAGAGATGCATGGTGGAATGATGAAGTGAGAGAAGTTGTAAAAAAGAAGAAAAAAGCATGGTTAGACTACTTGGCCTCTAGTAACGATAAGCATATGAGAGAGAAGATGAAAGAAAGATATGAGCTGCAGAAAGTTCATGCGAAAACATTGATTGAGGAAGTACGTGAAAGGTGTAGAACAGAAGCGGACGAGAGGTTATCGCACAACTTTAAGGAAAACTCCAAACTCTTCTGGAAAGAAGTTGGAAGGTCCCGGAGTAGTGCGACAGCCTTAAGAATGAACAAAGTGCTTTCGAGAACCAATGACGTCCTCTCAGAAAAATCGGACATCATGCAGCGATGGAGTGAATTTTAATAGAGAAATGTATGCCTGTCATGATCTTAGTGAAGGATCCGGGGGTGACGCCGTGACTGGCACGCCAGACACGGACCTCGATGACACTGAGGTCATCAGCATGAAAGAGATTGAACGTGCGATTCGAAGTTTGAAATGTGGTAAGGCTGCGGGACTAGACAGAGTTACTGCTGAAATGGTCAAGTACGGTGGGCCTCGCGTCTGGGACAGCTTCCATCTGCTGTGCGTTTATATAAAGGTTAACATTTTGACTGCGGGTGCTATCGGGCGATCAGCTTGACCAGTTTAGCAAGTAAAGTTTACTCGAAGGTTTTGACACGTAGGATGCAAGAGAAATCGGAAAGATTCTTATGGGAGGCACTATGCGGATTTAGACCTGGAAGAGGATGCACAGATCAAATGTTTTCTCTCCGCATGATCACGGAGAAGCTTCTGAGTGTTAACCAGAGGATTTTATGTGCTTTTGTGGATCTGGAGAAAGCATTTGATAAGGTTATAAGGAAGAAAATGTGGGAACTGTTGCGTAATACAGGGTTGTGTCATGTCTTCCTGGCTGTTCATACTGTATCTCGACAGCTGTTTACAGAAGCTGAAAAATAGCTGTTTGGGTGTGAAATTGCGTGACATTAAAGTTAATTGTCTGCTGTATGCTGATGATGCACCATCAGAAGCAGAACTGCAGGCATTAGTCACTTGTATGAAAGAGGAATGTGAAATTAAAGGTCTCCGTTTGAATGCTAATAAAACTATGGTTCTGGTATTTGAAAAGGACGAAGAGAGAACGAAATGTGAAATATGGGTAAATCAGGAACGTCTAGAACAGGTAAATGAAATTGTTTACTTGGGGAGTGCTTTCAGCCGGGATAGAAGATGTGATTTAGATGTGGATAGGCGTGTCGCTGCCGGAAACAAAGTCAATGGTGCCCTGAATGCATTAGTCAAAAGGCAAGGCGTGGTGAAGAGTGCACGCCTTGCAATACATAACGCAGTATTGGTACCGACTTTGTTGTATGGCAGCGAAACCTGGGTATGCCAGAAGAAGCATAAAAGCAAGTTGAATGCAGTGGAGATGCGATCTCTTCGTAAAATGTGTGGCGTTACCATAGCCGACCGAAAGCGAAATTTAATTGAATTGGGCGTACTCCAATGGTTTGGGCACGTTGAACGAATGAGTGAAGACCGAATGGTGAAGAAAATATATAGAGCGAAAGTAAATATTAAAAGGTGTCGAGGTAGACCGAGACTAACTTTCGAAGACCATGTGAGCAAATTGCTCGAAGAGGGGAGGGTTAAAAGTACTCGGATACCTAGACGTGCATGTATGAAGAAGTTAATGAACCTGAAAGAAGCGAAAGAGGTATGTAAGGATCATGACACTTGGCGATCTGTTCTCTCTGGCTACCCCGTTAGGGATTGTGCGTGAAGATAAGTAAGTAAGTAAGTTACATGGACGGTATACACACGACCAAGGGCATCTGATGACTTTACACCGGGCCAATTTGCAACAGGCGTGCCTTGAATACGGCGTTTCTACTCCTTCCTAGATGTGTTCCAAGTTTAATAGCGGGAGACTTCAGAATATAACAACGTTTTTGCAAAGGGGTCGGTTTGACAAAGTTGAAAGAAGGCTGTTAGTGTAGTTTTTGGCGGTGATGCAATTCTATCTTGGAAATTTTTTTTCGGTGAAATATACACGCTCTCCATTTTCTAAGTGCACAGCAAGGTAACTGTTGGGTGCCTTTCGTGTAAAGGGAAGCCAAGGAGACGCCACGCTGCCTCGTTACTGCTGACATAACGCCCTGCTTGAAAGGTCTGTACTTCATTAACGGGATTTGCCTCACCTTCACTCCTGAGATTAAATATTGTTTGGTCGCTTCCTTTATTTATGTACTTACACTTATACTTGATTGCGCAGACAGAGCTACATGCTTTTACATTAATGTGGGCATTAAACATTTTACATAGAATGGGCGAATACGGGATAATCCAGTTGTTATCCAAGATTTCGAACGCTACAGAGCGAGATTTGATTGTAACTTTCCTGCCACCATCTTCGGGTGCTCTGCGTCTGTATAAAGGGTAGCCATTGTTAGTGTGCACTGTTTCTTTTAATAGTTGTTTAGGGAATTTCTTTGTACATTTTCCTTCTTTCATACATGGCCATATTGATTTTCGTGCTTCACATGGACCGTGAATCATATTTCGGACGATGGTATCATACAACTCTTTATCTTGCTCAGGATTCGGAATCTCGGCGCTTATTATGTCGTCTATTTGGCTGGGCCGCAACTTATCTTTAAGCCATATTAGAATGTGGGCATGCAGTAATCCTCTTTTTTGCCATTCAGTTGAATACATGAAGCGCTGCAACTCTCCGAAAATTTCCCTTTGTTAATTACATACATTAATTTTTGTATTTTTAATCTAAATACTCTAGCAACTAAATCGTGTCTGTCAGTACTTTTTTGGCACGGCATTAGCTTCTCGGTTATTTCTTTCCATGTGGGATTGCAAGTAAAAGTAACAAAAAGATCAGGTCTTCCGTAAGTTCGTACATAGGCGAATGCGTCTTGTGTGTACTCACATAGGTAGCGGGGACTGTTAACGAATGATGAGGGCAGAATTACCATTTTACCTAAATCTCTCGGGTTTACATTGGCGTCGCTAGAAACTGCATCTTTTAAATATATATAATTCTCAACGCGAAGCTTTTTTTGATTAAAAGATATATAACGGAGACGTTCACTTTCTACCTTCACATACACATCTACCAAAAATTGATGAAATAATTGTCTACACCGGGCTAAGAAGTTAAAATCGTTTTCTCGCAACATCATATGATATGCATAAAAATCCATACATGATACTTTTTGTTCGGAGTTGGCTCTTTTGTGACCGGGATAATGAGTGGAATTTGAAAATGATAACCCTCTTGTCCTCTGCAATAAATCAATGGGTATTGCAGAGCGTCATAAAACTTGTGTGTATCGGCTACCCGTTGCAACGTATCACCACGTGCTCGCAAGATAATGTCTCGTGAAGAAAATTGATCACCACTAATTACGGCTGCTATTTCGTTTATCAAAGGTGCATTGTAGCGCCTTTCATGCTCTCCTCGAGGGGTCCGATCTGCGTGAATGACGACTTTATAATCCTCTTCAGGTAGGTTTTCTAAAGCAGTTTTAAATGTTTTGACTAAAATGTTACGTTCATGCAAGAATCTTTGAATTTTGAACACTGTGTCTCTCTCAACTCCCTGGATAAATTGGCAGCGACGGTCTACCTCAATTTCATCGTCACCCATATACTTGTAAAAATTTATGCTGTTCGTTTTCAGCTAGAAAAAGTGAACCTATCCTATGATAAATTTGCCTTTGCACCGTAAATGTAGGCGAAAATCCTGGCATTATTATTTCCCTGTCAACTCCGAAGGACGTCATTTGAAAGCATGAGTTATATTTCCGGATCCTGTTTAAAAAGCGCCGTGACTCATTAGCATCATATAAAAAGAGAGTTTTCAAAGGTTCTTCTGGTTCCCCAAATAACGGAAGAGAAACTTTGCCATTGGAACAGCATATGCCTGCGGTCTCATCTTTCCGTTTTAAAGCGCTGCAAAATCGACACGCCTTGTCCATCAGTCCGATAACTACTAACCTGTAATTTTTATAATCAATCAACGGATCGTAATTGAATGCTGCGTCGTTAAAAACCGACCAATTGTTTCTTTGAAAATTATGTCGACGTTCAGCTTGGAGCTGTGCATTTGCATCTCTTCGCGCCTGTGTCTGTTCTAGTGTTTCATATGCCCTTATAGTAGATTGACGGTCAGCTTACTCAATGAGTGTGTGTTGAGTTTCATCAGGTGTTTCCGCGGCTTTTAAGGCGGCCTGGCGTTCCGCTTGTTCGAATAGCCTTGCTAACTTTGAGCAGGTGTTTCAGTAGCTCTTAAAGTAGATTGACGCTCTGCCTGTTCAAGACGCCTTTGCTGACTTTGATCAGGTGTTTCAGTAGCTCTTAAAGTAGCTTGACGCTATGCCTGTTCAAGACACCTTCGCTGACTTTGAGAAGGTGTTTCAGAAGCTCTTAAAGTAGCTTGACGCTCTGCCTGTTCTAGACGCCTTTCCTGACTTTGAGAAGGTGTTTCGGAAGCTCTTAAAGCAGCCTGACGCTCTGTCTGTTCAAGACGACTTTCCTGACGTTGAGAAGGTGTATCAGACTCTCTAAAAGCAGCCTGACGTTCTGCTTGTTCTTGCCTTCTCAGTTCAGCATCTTCTAAAGATTCTAGCGATCGAGCTTATCTTTTCGCTTGTGCATTCATACATATACATAAACACTCACGCCTGTCACCCAGAGGGGTAGGCAGAGACTACGGACTTCCATTTGATACGATCCTGACATACCTCTTTCACCTCATTTACATCCATATATCTACGCATACATGCTCGTCGGTTAAGGGCACTTTTAACGTGGCCCATTTTCAAAATATCGCCAATTTGGTCGATAAACTTTTATCTAGGGCGTCCCTTCCCGACTCTGCCGTTCACATCTGCCATATAAATTTGCTTTGTCACTCTTTCCTCATTCATTCTTTCTACGTGACCAAACCACCGAAGCATTCCTTTCTTAATCCTGGTCACAACATCATCTTGCATACCACATTTATCTCTTATCATGCAATTTCTCACCCTGTCATTCAGATTCAACCCTAGCATACTCCTTAAAGACCGCATTTCTACAGCATTTATTCTACTTTCGTGCTTCTTGCCACACCCAACTTTCACTACCATACATCAAAGTAGAGACTAATACAGTATTGTGAATTGCCACACGTGATTTTTTTTACACATTCTGACTTTCCACAATTGATTGCAGACCCCCATTTACTCTATTTCCTGCCTTCAGTCAGCTCTATATCCCTATCATATGTTGACTGGCCTGTTGGTCTAGTGGTTAGTGACCCTGACTGCTTTGTGCTTTATGCTTTCACTACCATACATTAAAGTAGGGACTAACACAGCATTATGAATTACCATATGTGCCCTTTTTGATACATTCTGGTTCTTCACAATAGAGTATAGTGCCCCATTCACTCTATTCCCTGCATTTACTCGTCGTTCTATATCCATATCATATCGACCATCCCTACTACATGCACATCCCAAATACACAAACTCATCCACTTGCTCAATTAACTCTCCTTCTATTCTTATTGCACATACCGTTTTGCTTTCCTCTCTTTCAAAAACCATCACTTTCGTCTTACTTGCGTTCACTTTCATTCCCCTTTCTTTTAATGCCCATTTCATTAATGTAACCATCATTTGCAACTCAGCCGCCGATAACGCAAATATGACTTGATCATCGGCATACAAAAGGCATTTGACGGTTAACTCGCCCATTATTAACCCACATTCTTCATCTTTCAAAGTTTGCAAACACCTGTCTATAAATAGGTTGAACAGCCAAGGGGAAGCCATACAGACCTGTTTGACACCTTTTCGGATGCCAAACCAGTCCGAGTAGACCCCATTGATCCTGACACAAGCACTAGAATCCCCATAAAGAGACCTCAATGCCTGTATCAAACCAGCGCTCAACCCATATGAGTTCAGTGTTTGCCATAACACATTCCTGTCCACTCTGTCATAAGCCTTTTCCAAGTCCATGAACGCACAAAAATCTTTCTGGTTTTTAGCCAAAAACTTCTCCGCAATCATGCGCATGGAAAAGACTTGATCTGTACACCCCATTCCCTTTCGAAAACCCGCTTGCACATCCCAAATTTTTCCATCGGTTTCTTTCATAACTCTTTCAATTAACACCTTAGCATACAGTTTACCCACAATACTAAGCAAGCTGAAACCATGGTAGTTTTTGCAGTCCTGCTGTGACCCTTTTACTTTATATATTGGTACTATAACTGCTTTACACCAGTCATCCGGTACCCGTTTTAATTCCCAACAAAAATTAAATAAGGTGTACAGCAGGCCTGCCACCACTCCCTCTCCAGCCCTTAGCATCTCGAGTGATACTCTATCATATCCAGCTGCCTTACCTGCTTTCATGTTTTTCATTGCTTTCATTATTTCATCTACACATATCTTCCACTTCTTTCGGAATTTATTGTTCATTTAATTCAGACGACTCTTCACTCATAAACACGCTTTCAAAGTATTCCCTCTATCTGTTTAAATTCGAAACTTCATCATTCAGAATACATCCATTCTCGTCTCTTACAGCATTAATTATAGGATGTTTTGTGTTTCCCCTGGCAGTTCTTACGAGTTTTCAGAACATTTTTATATTAGCCTGGAAATTATCAGATATCCTTCTATCATTCTTATCCGTTCTTTCTTTCTTTTTCCTTTCAACTACTTCTTTTACTCTCTTATTTAGACGTCTAAATTCTGCCTTTTTTCTTTCAATCTCATCATTCATACCACCAGCATTACCAGCTTCTGTTGCTAGTAAATCTACCATGCTTTATTCTTTGATTCAACTTCCACCCGTACCTCATCATCCCACCACAACGTATTCCTTTTCCTTTCATTTGTTCTCTTACTTACACCACATACTTCGGTGGCTGCATCCATCAAACCTTTCTTAATATCATCCCACACAGTATTCAAGTCTAAATCATTCATACACAACTCATTCAAACACCTAATATTTTCTCTCAGTCTGCATTTATACTTCTCTTTCACATCTTCATCTTTTAACTTCTCTATTCTTATACGCTGTAACGCAGTGGTAGACACAGATGTCCGATGCCGCCAACGCTTCAAAAGACCATTAATTCGATATAATACCAAGTAATGATCCGTCCCTACGTTGGACCCCCGGTAAACCCTTGTATCTACGACTGCGCTCCTCATTCTTTCATCCACAATTACGAAATCTATCATGCTTCTATCATCACCTATTTCCCATGTATACATGTCAATCTTCTTATGACGAAAAAAAGTATTCGTCACAAGGAGATTCTTTTCCACACATACGGTGAGGAGGTCTTCACCATTCTCATTTATACTTTCATCACCAAACGTTCCCAATATCCTTTCATAACCAGACCTCCTCATCCCAACCCTTCCATTAAAGTCTCCTAACATAATAATATTTTCATTTTCCTTACATTTTGTCAACACCATCCTTACCATGTCCCAAAACTGCTCTCGGATGTAAGTGGGCTTAGACATGTCTAAGTCCACTTACATCCGAGAGCCAGGGGTGTACGTGAGGGGCGTACACCCCTAGTTAGAACAGCTTCTTTAAGCCCACTTTCATTCGTATCCATAGCAGCCTCGGGCTTACACATTCGTACTCTTTCACACATTGACCCATTCTTTCTGAAAGGATGAAACCGACTCCCTGGCTTGCCCGTTCGGTCTCGTCTACACCAGACCAATACGCGGTATACGTGCCATGTGCAGTGGCATCCTTTCCCTTTCGTTTCGTCTTATTTATACATAACACATCTATTCTTCTGTCATTCATCATTTCGCATACTTCATCCATCTTATCATTCATTGCTCCACATACATTCAGCGTAGCCAGACGGGCTTCCGCAATCCACTTTTCGCCCCTCCGGGAGACAGAACGTGACGGGTGGTAAACCTCGTCACCGGTTTTTCTCCCGGAGATTCTTCGCACCCCTGCCCCATTAAAGGGGCGCCGGGAACTCGGGGCCATTTCTTTTATCTCGTGACTCATGGTGCGAACAACGGGTGGTGGTAGGTTTTACGCCGCCACCACACGGCGGGAAGCCAAGTCTATTATTTCTGCTTTGTCGCTCGTTTAACACCACCCGGGGGACACGTGTAGAGTGGGCATAAGGTTTGGTGGTCGAAGCCTACGGACGCGAGCGACTCATCCCCCTCTTTTCGCTTGTCTTTGAGAAGATACTCTTGAAAGGCTGGACTTACGTTGCGAGGCATTATAAAGTAACAATAAACCTATTTATAATAAAACGTTAAATACCTAAAAGGAATTAAATTTCCTTTTAAATATTTTTTTTAAAATCAAACCTTTTTTACTAAATTAAACCCAAGTTATAAATCATAGAGCTAAAAGGACACATCCTTCAGACATAATTACACTACAATAATGTTAATGTGCAAAAAAATAGTTTTTTCCTTATTTGTTTCTGATTGTACTATTATGCTCATTTTCTTCTCGCCACCTCGAGGGTAATAGCTGAAAATCAGTGTTTGCTCTCTGAGCAATATTAATCGCTGAGCTATGACCCCTTTGTTTAATTGCAACACACATGTATATTTAGATCATAAGTTTATGTATTTTTTTCCATTATACTTCGATTGTATATCTAGTTTAATCAATGAATTGAATTGAAAGAGAAAACGTGTGTGATTGGAGATACAAATAAAAGTTTTATCTATCTATCTATCTAAATCCAAAATATCTAAAAGGAATAAATATTCCTTTTAAATATTTTCTAAAATCAAAACAACAAAACCAATTCAAGACACAACACGAATCCAAAAACGATAGCCAAAAAAATTCGAATCAACTTAAACCAAATCACAAAACAAATCGCAGAAAACCGAAATCGAAAGCAGTAGTCAATATAAATATAACCAACGAAAAAAGAAGTAGGTGTATAGGTACCGTATACACTATCTATACTATTAATATTATTTGAAATATTGTTAAACAACCTAAAACAACGAAAATCAACTCACGATTCTAAATAAACAAAATTCAAAATCAAAGCCAGAGTCTAAATATGTATAAAGGAATACCAACCAAATCAATAAAACCGATCCAAGAAAATACACAAATCCGAAAATGAAAGCCAATATAAATCCATTCAACCTTATCCAAATCACAAAGCAAATAAAAACAACCGAAATCGAAAGCAGGTAGTCGAATAAGCTACGAAATAGAAACACTTGAAGCGTATAGGTACCATATGCACCATAAGTTGACGCGCGGCTCAACGGCGGGAGTTAAGTACACACAAACATTTCGTTACCGCGTTTTAAAAACCTAGTAACGACATCTAGCGGAATCATAGTTAGTTAATAAGAACTCTCAAAAAACATTTTTCTTATAATTTTGCACAATTTTTCTTATTGTAATACCGATTCATTCATAACCACATATAAGAACTACATTCATTTCCGTTCAATAAATGTTACTAAGGCTTATTAATAAGGTTTACTAAGAACTGTTTCTACCACAGTTAAGTAATAGTTAAGGGTGAAAGCGTGACAGGTGGTGATAGTATTTCTGATCCATATTTATAATCACGCCTGTAATCCTTGTGGGGTAGGCAGAGCATCAACGGATTACTTAATATCGTCTGCGAGGTTATCGCCTATTCTGTGAATTACAATGCACCAAAACGTTTGAAGAAAATCAGCTGGTAAATTTTATGTTTCTTATCGCTCTCTTCCCGGTCTTGCGTAGAAAATACAGATCCGTACATTTTTTATCTTAATTTTGGTAAAAAGACATAATAATCCAGATATTCTGACCTTCTGTGTTTGTCCATCGTACCGCCGTCCGTCTTGTAGAATCACGGTGACGCCACCTAGCTGAATTTTATTTTGCAACATATTCGATTTTCCCACGGGAATGATACGTTTTTCCGCCGAAAAAAGTAGCCTATGTCACTCTACAGCCACCGAACTATCCCCATACAAAAAATTATGCCATGCCGACGCTCTGTTGCGACGTGAAAGAAGGACAAACTTGTGCAACATATTCGATTTTACCACGGGAATGAGATGTTTTTCCGTTGAAAAAAGTAGCATATGTCACTCTACAGCCACTGAACTGTCCCCATACCAAAATTCATGCCATGCCGACGCTCTGTTGCGACGTGATAGAAGGACAAACTTTTGCAACATATTCTATTTTCCCACGGGAATGAGATGTTTTTCTTGTCGAGTGGGCCTGACAGAATCCCCCCAATTGTGCTGAAGACGTGTGCTCCAGAGTTGGCACCGGTTTTAACGCATCTTTTCCGGTACTCCTACTCCCTAGGCATAGTCCCAAAACCATGGCAGACGGCTAATGTCCACCCGATTCCTAAAAAAGGCGACCGCTAACCACCGGCCTATCGCCATCACCTCCTTGTTCTCCAAAACAACGGAGTCTATTTTTAACTGCCAGATCATGAGGTACCTTGAAGATCACCAGCTGATTAGTGACCGCCAATACGATTTTCGCCGTGGTCGATCAGCTGGTGATCTTCTGGTCTACATAACTCATAGATGGGCGGAGGCAATAGAGTCCAAGGAGGCATTGGCCGTTAGTATGGACATTGCGAAGGGTTTGGCACAAAGCGCTTCTTTCGAAGCTCCCTTCCTATGGGCTTCCCTAGAAATTGTACGATTGGATCACCAGCTTTCTTGCAGATAGGAGCATCAAGGTCGTTGTAGACGGTGCAAGCTCCAATTACAAGCCTACTAATGCTGGTGTTCCACAAGACTGCGTGCTATCGCCAACGCTGTTTCTTCTGCATATCAGTGATATGTTGCAAACCCGTAACATTCATCGCTATGCAGATGACAGCACTGGTGATGCTCTGTACACCGGCACACAAACGGCAAACTTGTGTCTGAAGTCAAGTCTTTGCTGAACAGAGTCTCGGATTGAGGGCGACTAAATCTAGTCCAGTTTAACCCCCAGAAGACACAAGTTTGCGCGTTAACCGCTAAAAAGAACCCCTTTGTCGTATCTCCCCAGTTTCAAGGCACTCCCCTTGTGCCTCAGCCAGTAGCGGTATCCTCGGCGTCGACATATCGAGTGACGTGCAGTTTCGTGGTCACATGGAACAGAAAGCCAAATTGGCCTCTAAAAAGCTTGGCGTGCTCAGCAGAGCGGGACAGTATTTCATGCCGGCACACCGCCTGCAACTTTACAAGGCGCAGGTTTGGCCGCACATGGAATACTGTTCCCATCTCTGGGCTGGGGCTCCTCAGTACCAGCTCCTTCCACCTGAACGTGCGTCAGAACTCTCGAAAGATTCCACGCAGGATCCTCAAATGCTGTATACAACATCGTATCAGGTGACGAATCCTGGATATACGCGTATGAACCCGAAACAAAAAACCAGTCACGAGTTTGGGTGTTCGGAAATGAGTTAAAGCCAACAAAAAATATTCGTTCACGGAGTGTTGCAAACAAAGTGGTGGCTACGTTTGTCTCCAAAACCGGCCATGTTACGACTATTCCTCTTGAGGGACAAAGAACGGTTAATGCAGAATGGTATGCTAGCATTTGTTTGCCACAGGTCGTTTCTGAACTCCGTAAAGAGAACTGCAACCGCCGCATCATCCTCCATCACGACAATGCGAGTTCTCACACCGCACACAGAACAAAAGAGTTCTTAGAGCAAGAAATTATAGAATTATTAGACCATCCGCCGTACAGCCCAGACGATAAAGAATAAATTGCGTGGACAGAGATTTTTATCACCTGAAGAAGCTGTGGACGCCTACAAAACGGCCATTTTGGAGACCCCAACTTCCGAATGGAATGGTTGCTTCAATGATTGGTTCTATCTGAGAATTGAGAATACTTCGAAAAGCAATAAATACATTTTTAAATAGTAATGTTGTGTCACTTCCTTGATTCCTGAAATTTTCAGTGCTGCCCTCGTAGGACGTTTCATGTTTGAATACCGGGCGTTATAGTTGAAAATTTCAAGATACGCATAGCTGCCGCGCCGTTACGGTTACGAACCCGGATTTTATTGCTATTATTTCGGAGAATTCCAAGTAAGACATCATTATTGTTTACTAACTACGACTTACGGAGTCTCATTTTAAGCTATTGCATAGCTTCTATCGCGGGCCTTGAGTGCGGGAAAATCCAGAAATTTCGTAACGAAAAAAACCTCACGCTCTCCGACGGGCATGGAGGTGTGGCTTGAAGGCCGTGCATTGTCTAACGACGGTCTAACGTCGTTTCTTTTCCTCAGTCTTTGTTGTCTTTGTCTAAATGCTATGCAATAGCTTTACCGTGGCAGTCCCCGAGTGCCACACGTCTTTTTTGAAATTCGAGTTATAGAGTATAAATATCTATTATCAATATTTCGTAGGGAAATAACATTTTGTTCGAGTTACAAAGTCTAATAATTCGAGATACCCCGTGTTTAGGGGTTCAGCGGAAGGGAATGGCAATTTTTTCCGACTTACTGAGGATTTCGATTTTCGACTTACGAGGTTCGAGTTATAGAGATTCCACTGAATATCATAACACGCATATAATTTTTTAAGTACAGCGTATGTTTCAGCAAATTAACACCTTGTTATTATTTATCTATGTATTACTTATAATCAAATAAAAACATATGCCGACTATGGTGATTTGTTTATCGATAAAAATATCGACATAGTCCACGCCCTACGTTGATTACGCATTTGGACAGCGGCAACAGTGTGTACAATTTGATGGCATGCGTAAATGCAATGAACACAAAAACAAATGCTGTAGTTTGCATTTATAGTAACGTGATTTAATTTTAGATTTGCAGTTAAGTATACAGTTGTGTGTTTTTCTTGCGCCCCCCTGATGTTGACAGGATTTTTGTTTAAGAATTAACGTGCATGGCGTCTCCAGTTGGTTTTAATTCTCAAAATATTTTCGAGAGATGAGAGAGGAAAGAGAGGAGAGGAGGGAGAAGCTGCAGCTATAGATAGCGTAACGGTTATTATCGAGAGTTAAAAAGGGTTAAAAGCTGCTCTTCCACAGAATCGTCCACAGACGATGTTTACATACAAACGTTGTGGTATTTTAGTTTGTGTATACTGGGCACGTTTTTTAAAGATGTTTTTCATGCCGAATCTTTTTTTTGTGTTCTAAAGAAAACACAAGCAGAATTCCCATCTATTATCGTTTTGACAACACTGGTGGCATTACAAAACATTTGAGTGCTTTTGCTATTAAAGTTATGTTTCATATAGTACTTTCGGTAGAGAGTAAATGTATTCTGTGACCTATTTACAATAGATAAGCTAATATAACACGTTGGATGCGCGTTCGATAGTGTGCATGTTACTTCCAACACCGTGACCGTACGTCTAGATGGACCGTGAATAAGACGCTTTACTCCATGGAGGTTAGAGAGAAGGAGAACAATCGCTACGTGCTAAAGCATAGCCCGCCTGTCCCTGAACTGCCCTCGGTAAGTAGTATCTACGAATTGAATAAAACTATTATTTACGGATTTTATCGCGTTTAATTACTTTAATTTGTTTTTATTATTATCCCGACGTTTCGGGTGCTTTACAGCGCCCATGGTCACGGGGGGTACTGAGATGTTTGACGTCCCAATGTCATAGTTAGTCCGGCTACCTTCAGTTTTTTAATATTAATTTTTGGTCCGATTTACGCAAAACGAGCTTATAGTATCATGAAGTCTTGCAGTGGTATGCTTGGGTTTGGGTTTAATTTTGTTAATTATAGGATCCCAAGCAGATGGTAGCACCCAACCATCTTCTTTATTGAAATTTGGATGTTTTTTAATTTCAATAGCCTCGCGTATCATCCTTGCAGACTGCAGACTGCGAACATGTTCAAGATCGTCCCCACCATTACATTAGATTTGATAAACCACAAATTCTCGCAAAAGAACACCGATTCCTACCAAGGATGATACGCGAGGCTATTGAAATTAAAAAACATCCAAATTTCAATAAAGAAGATGGTTGGGTGCTACCATCTGCTTGGGATCCTATAATTAACAAAATTAAACCCAAACCCAAGCATACCACTGCAAGACTTCATGATACTATAAGCTCGTTTTGCGTAAATCGGACCAAAAATTAATATTAAAAAACTGAAGGTAGCCGGACTAACTATGACATTGGGACGTCAAACATCTCAGTACCCCCCGTGACCATGGGCGCTGTAAAGCACCCGAAACGTCGGGATAATAATAAAAACAAATTAAAGTAATTAAACGCGATAAAATCCGTAAATAATAGTTTTATTCAATGTGTAGTGTTCGCGTAAATTTAAGAAATCATTAGTATCTACGAAGTTAGCTGTTTATGAGTACAAGTAGATGAAGTTAGTTGAATAGTGTAGAAATTTTGAGAAAATAATCGTGCGCTGTAATTTTTTTATTTTTGACAACAAGAAAGATTAAAAATGATGAAATATTGTATGATGCGTGGATGTGCAATTGGTTTAGCATCTGATCGGAAAAATAGACTGAAAATGACATTTATTGAGCTACCTTAGCTTAGCTTATTTTGCCCATATTTCTGGGACACTGTTTTCTACAGCGATCGTTCTTCTTCTTTCCATGGTTAATAACTTAGAGTAATTACATACATACTTTATGAAAAAAACATTTATCTATGCTGTCTCTCATGTCACTGTCGAGAGTTTTGGCGGGATCTTAGCCAAAGCGTATAATAAGTATATACAGAAAAAAAAGATCTTAGCCGTAGGCGGATTGTCGCTCCTGTTTTGTCGCTTGAATAATGGTTTGAAGTGGATTTTGATTCGTAAAATTGATACGATTTTGGGAATTGAGTGTCCGTGCGTTTGAACTATAAGAGAAAACGACGAAACAAGTGCTTTGTTGTTGATATAAACCTCAAGTAATTTTGATGGCTTCGGCGCCTTATGAACCTGAGTGGCTGTCGTCATCAACTGTCGTTGATGTCGCTGGATTGAGCTGCGGATTAACAGCGGAGCAAAATCTCTCAAGGGCTTCCTAATGTGACGCATCAGCACATTGTGATAAAAAAATATAAAAATGAATATTCTCAAAGAAGTGCTAAGCTCAGAAGGGCCTGAACCCAGAGCCGTAAAGCCAGTTTAATAAGAAAGTGTCACTGTCATTCATCAAACAAATAATTTTTTTAGTCATGTTTGGTCATGTTTTAGAGATGGTGGGGCAGGTATCGCAATTTTGATTCCAAAATATTACGTATTTTTCATAAAATATAATATGTTAGAATAGTACAGTTTGCTCATAAACTGCAAGATTTGCTATTATTATTGATAAATCAATGAATAACTACAGGTAAATATTGTATTACTTATTGAATCATAGTGAAAGTGCATATTTATTTAGTGTGTAAGTCATAGGTTCAGCATCTTGTATAAAATAAAAAAAGTATAAAAGATCTCGTTATGGAGCTTTATACATACAATAAAGTTAAGCCTATGTTTGGATAATTTATTATTCGCCTCCAAAGTGTTGATTTTTATTCAATACGTCTATAACAAGCAAACGGGTTTTTCTGACCTTGTAATAGCATTCGTGTTCTTATTATTTAAATACTTCCTTTCTCACAGTTTTTAGTTCGTTTATACTTAGTGACTAAAAATCTATTAAGGGTTTTGGGGGATAAGCTGGCTATAACCAAATAGTATAAATTACTATGTAACTAAAACTAGGTGCAGCTGATTGCGCTTGATTAGACTTAGACATATTCTATTTTTTCATGGCTGATAGAAGTTCAGCCAGTTGATTTCAGGTAAAACTGGTTCTATTGACTTTAGGTGAAACTGGATAAATTTCGAATAACATTAAAATTGCTATAACTTCTATTAATGGTCAGGGAAAATTTTCTTCATATTTTATTTGTGTAAAATTGAAGAATAATCTCTGGTTGTACTGTTTGCATCTGACTGGTTTTAATATCAATACATATTGATTAGTGAAGTTTCTACATACCTGTGAGCGAACATTACCAAAGGGGATTGGTAATGGTATTTATTATTGGTTCCAGTTTTATAGTGGCCAGAGCAGATCCTCTTCAGGCCAATTCTTCTATTGCATAATTGCCTCTGGATCCACTGTATCCCTTTATCCATTGCAGACACATTATTGTGTTTTAATATCTCATTTAATTATTGATGACATTCATATATTAGTCCCGAGTTCAGCACATTTTAACTCAGAGCTTGTAGTACCATCATACTGTTGGTTAGTATTTAGATGGAGAAGTCTTTTACCTTCCTAGCATCTATTGCTATGGCCGCTTGGATGATAGATATTTAAGAGCCAGACATGCTCGCATTATGGCAACAATTCTGACTATTAGGGCTTTACCCCCCACTGTAGGAGTGTCAGGAATATGCCGTCAGGTCCTGCCGCCTTATAGGGGAGGAAAATGTGAATGGCCATTTTATCCATTACCACTCTTTGCTTAATTCCAGTCTCCTGCTGTTGCTGTCCATGTATCTTCATGCTGGTTTACCTCCTTAGTTATGCAGCAACCTGGGAAGTGGGTGTCAATAAGGATGCGTATGGGTTTAATCCAGCAATGTTGAGTAGCTTCCGTTGTATTTCTTAGAGAGATGGATGCAGGTGTGTTCTGTTTAGCTAGGATTTTCGTTATCTGCATCGCATGTTCACAGGTTTCTATGTTACCTCATAATTAGCGCCACCCTGTCGAGCGTCGATACCTGATACATTTTTTGTATTCAGACTTAGCTTTCTTGTATAGTAGTCAGTCTACATACATTGAGGTATTCACTATTCATGCCCCTATTTAGGGCTTTTCTTACCTTTTTATGTTTCCTATCTAGTTCTTGCCATGTAGTCGTAGTAGCTCAGATAGTTAACGATCGTTTTATATATAACGGAACGCGAGTAACCCGGGTTCGATCCCCACCGGCACCAATGAAATTGTTAATTGCAATTTTATAATTTTTTTTATTTTTTTTTATTTATTTATTACAAGATCCACGGCTCTAATTACAACATATATAAAACTTAAGAAATAAACTAACAGCCAATAACGGACCTACTTTATACATTTTTTGACTTATATTAATCGACCGACAAAACCGACAATCAGTAAGTTTGAGCTACAAAACATACTATTTTAGAATTAAAAATTAAAAAACGGTGCATCTCTTTCTCTCTGATCTGTGTATCCGTGTGTGCGTGCGTGCGTGCGTGCGTGCGTGCGTGCGTGCGTGCGTGCGTGCGTGCGTGCGTGCGTGCGTGCGTGCGTCCGTGAGTCCGTGCGTCCGTGCGTGCGTACGTGCGTGCGTGCGTGCGTGCGTGTGTGCGTGTGTGTGCAATATACATATTAACCATTTCCTTCAAGTAGTTCAAGAACTTAGCATTATAAAAGGAGAAGAATGTGTGTTAAAGAGATGGAAAGAGTATTTTGAAAGTTTGTTTGAAAGAGAGGAAGTGCAGGTACAGCATCTGCCACCTTCCACGGAAACGAATATAAATGTTGATGAAAATGAGATAAGCATGGATGAAATAGTGAAAGCGTTGAAAAGTATGAGATTAGGTAAGGCTGCAGGGTATGACAGGATTACCGGCGAGATGCTGAGGGCTGGACAGGGCCTGGTGGCTAGTCAGCTGTACCGCCTTTTCAATCTGTGCTGGCGAAATGGGCAAGTGCCGGGAGACTGGTGCAAAGCCGTAATCGTGCCATTGTATAAGGGAAAAGGGTCACGGCAGGACTGCATAAATTACCGTGGTATAAGCCTTCTTAGCGTCGTCGGTAAATTGTATGCGAAAGTGTTGATTGAAAGGGTTGTGAATGAAACAGACGAGAAAATATGGGATGTACAAACGGGATTTAGAAAGGGAATGGGATGTACGGATCAGGTCTTTTCTTTGCGGTGCATAGCCGAAAAGTGTTTGGCTAAAAACAAGAAAGTCTACTGCGCCTTCGTAGATCTAGAAAAGGCCTATGATAGAGTGGTGAGGAATGAATTGTGGTCAGCACTGTCCGTGTACGGTGTGAGCAGTGTCCTCATATGAGCATTGCAATCTCTTTATAGGGATTCTAGTGCTTGTGTAAGGATAAACGGGGCATACACTGAATGGTTTAATATCGAAAAAGGTGTTAGACAGGGATGTGTAGCGTCACCGTGGCTGTTTAATCTGTTCATGGACAATTGTTTGACAGATTTAAAAGTGAATGAAAGTGGGTTGAGAATGAATGAGTTACTCGTCAAATGTCTTCTCTATGCTGATGACCAAGTATTACTTGCGTCTTCGGCCGAGGAGTTGCAGGAGATGGTAACTGCTATGAGTGGAGCATTTGTTAGAAAGGGAATGAAAATGAATGTAAGGAAAACGAAAGTGATGGTGTTTGAAAAAGATGAGGCAGTGACAGACTGCAATATCGTGATTGAAGATGAACAAATTGAACAGGTGAAAGAGTTTGTGTATCTGGGGTCAAAGTTTACAAGAGATGGAAAGTGTGAGAGTGATATCGAAAGAAGAGTGAATGCAGGAAACATGGTGAATGGAGCTTTGCACTCCTTTATGAACAGTCGGAAGGTGTCTAACAAGGCTCGTTTGGCTGTGCATGAGGGGGTGTTGGTTCCGACACTCATGTACGGAAGTGAAAGTTGGGTATGGCAGAAGAAACATGAAAGTAGAATAAATGCAGTTGAGATGAGAGCATTAAGAAGTATGATAGGAGTTAAACTGAGTGACAGGGTAAGAAATAGTGAGATAAGGAAACGTTGTGGCTTGAAAGAAGATGTAGTGACAAAAATTGAGAAAGGTATGCTGAGATGGTTTGGCCACATCGAGAGAATGAATGAAGAACGATTGACGAAAAAAGTGTATAAGGCGAGTGTGAATGGAAGTGCTGGAAGGGGTAGACCTAGGCGGACTTTTCTAGACCAAATTAGGGACGTCTTGAAAAAAGGCCAGGTTAAGAGTACCCTAAACCGTAGAGCATGTATGAAGGGAATAATGAAAGTGGACGAAGCGAAACAAGTATGTAAGGATCGTAGCAAGTGGAAAGAAGTGGTCTCTGCCTACCCCTACGGGAAAGAGGCGTGATTATATGTATGTATGTAGTTCAAGAACTTCCCTCTTTAACAGATACCTACTGTTATGAAAAATATCAGTAGCATTAAATTGGTTGTTAAAAGTTCTATGCAATCGACTGACCAATGCGTTTTGTGCGTAATTTGTTTTTGATCGTGTTACAGCAAATAACTTTGTGTGTCTCGTTCTAACTTTCGGGGCGCAGAAACTCAGTATTTTGGTTGATAGTTCAGGGCTATCTATATATCCGTTGCATATTCCGTGTAAAAAGGACATGTCAGCAAGTACACGCCTATTTTTGAGAGTCGTAAGATTATGATAATGGCAGGATTCATCATAATTTTTGAAATGGCAATGCGACCGATAATTTAAATGTTTTATGAATTTTTCTTGCATTTTTTCTAAATCTTGAATACAATTCAAATGATATACTGAGGGCTCCAAATTATGCTACAGTATTCTAGGATGCTCCTAACATAAGTGTAATACAGTACTTTTAGGCAACCTATGTCTGAGAAGGGACGACTAACACGCAATACGAAACCCAGGCTTCTGTACGCTTTGTTTTTAATCATTTGTTCTGTATGCTTTGTTTTGTATGATCAGAAAATGTCAACTTACAGTCAATGTGAACACCAAGATCCCTAACACAAGCCGATTTTGCAATTTTAACATTATTAATATAGTATTCAAAATTGATCGGATGTTTCTTGCGAGTAAACAAAATAAAAGAACATTTATTTATATATACATATACCAATTCGATTATCAGTATAATATTGTTCTAGACGGTTAAGATCAGTTTGTAGGCCAGTACAATCTATATCGTTTTTAATTTTCATAAATATTTTGGTATCATCAGCGTACATAAGGAATTGAGCATATTCGAAGCAAGCACCTACGACGTACAAATATGTTGCATACAGAAGTGGTCCCAGAATGGATCCCTGTGGGACGCCGGAAGGTATTGCAATAAAATCTGAGCAAAATCCTATGACGACAGCTTGAGATCGATTGCGTAAATAAGATTCCATCCATCAAGCTACCCCGGATATCAAGTTCATAAAGTTTACGTAAAAGAATAATGTCATCCACACGGTCAAACGCCTTCTCAACATCCATGTAAATCACATCAACCTGAGACCCACCATATATGTTATTAATACGTAATCAATAAATACTGCCAGATTGGTAGCTGTGGACCGACCCTTCATGAAACCATGCTGCTCTATTGGTATTGAGACCGATATTACAGGATAGATAAATTTATGTACGACCCTCTCGAATACTTTGCTCAATACGTTGAGGATAGATATCGGTCAGTAATTTTCAACTGCAGTCCTCGATCCTTTTTTATGAATTGGCACTATATGGCCCTTTTTCCAGATATTAGGAAAGTATCCATCTTGACCTGTTGAAGAAGGCACCTGTTGAAGATCAATGATACAGGACTCGATAGAGATTTAGCACAATGAACGAAAAATACCGGTGGAATACCATCGCAGCCAGCTTCCCTTTTTGACGTCAAGATTTTTAAGCAGTTCATAAGTACACTCTTCAGTAACATTAATGTCATGTATAGTATCAGATCAGGGAGTTTCATTTGTTGAGTTAGCTGGGTATTGATTCACTGGTTCACGAAAGTTTCTCTCGTTGAAAGTTGCTGAATGCGAAACAGATATCCGATGGTGCATTTAACGCATTTTGATCAAAGGTCATTTGTTGGGGATAAGAGGATCCTACTTTTCTCTTGGACTTTACATAAGACCAAAAATATTTTGGATTAGTCTTAATTCTTTGTTCCGAGAAAACAATGAACAATTGATAGCATTCGGTCTGCAGTTTCTTAATATTCCGTCTGAGATAGCTAAAATGTGCATAATCAATCGGGTTTCTATGACGCTTCCAATTTACATGAGTCCTATCTTTTTCTTTAATTAGTTTTATTAATTCTTTATTATACCAAACTGGGTAAATGTAGGTACTTGGGCATCGAACTTGTGGTACGAATGTTTGTATTAAATTATTTAAAATCGAGTAAAATTTCGTCAACATGTGCTCGATGTTACTATATTCAAGTAAAAAACTCCAGTCCTGATTTCTAAGAGATTCGTTGATGCTATCAAAGTCAGCTCGTTTATATTGATATTTAGTGCGGGATTGATGTTTAATTGGAGGGACTAGAATATCGGAAGCTACAATAGAAAGAGGCGGATGTAAAGGATCTTCCTTTACTAAAGGCCTCGTAGATTTCTTTATGGTGACGAACGAATCAGAGTAAATTAGATCCAATGTATTATTACAGTTATTAGTGTAATTATTAAACTGTGACAAACCAAGAAAGGAAGACTGAGTGACAAAACTCGATGCAGCATTCTGAAGCTCGATAGAGCCCTTCCTCAGAATTATGGGTTTCTCATATTGCCAGTCAATGATATGAAGGTTAAAGTCACCCGCTATTATAAAGTGATCACTGCAGTTTTGGCTTTTAACTTCAGAGAGTTGATTCATAAATATTTGCAATCTTGATGGAATTTGATCATTGTGTGGGATATAAACTGTAGCAATATGCAAATCATGCCTGGATTTGATAGCTGTAGCAGGAATAGTTACCCACATAGACTCCAGACCACTACAATGCCACTCGGGTCCGGCGCGAGCCTGTAAATTCGAAGCACACATAATCATGACACCACCCCCCAACGAGCCTCTGTCCCGACGAAAGACTGTAAATCTGTCATCACACAGCTCAGCATCAAAAATGCTATCGTAGAGCCATGTTTCAGTTATCATAATTATATCGGAGTCCTGTAATAATACGTTTTTAAAAAATTCATCTGTTTTGGTTTGTAGTCCTTTTACGTTTTGATAGAATAGTTTAATTTTCTTCATATTATTGTTATTCATCTTGATTGAATTGGGTGTGTTGAAACATATAGGCAAGACGTATATAATTGCAGTTGGTTATATGGTGGTGTCAAAATCAATTGAACCGCACAATGATGAATGAATGGTTTAAATAGTAAATAGGTGTTACACAGAGTTTGAGTGATGGATATGACAATGTGCATTGGATGTACTTGTACGTGCAGTAAGGATAAGAGGCTAGGATAGTATACAATTGTTTCTAAGGTACGTGATATGTATATGTAGTGTATAATGTGAACACGAGTGTAAGTAGGTTTTATAAAGTATGTGTATTTACGTATGTTGTAAGTTAAAGTGACCACTGGTGTATAATAAGAAATATAGGAGCAGAGAGCAAGGCACTTAATTACAATATCTTTCCAAGATCGCTTGTTGAGTCTATCGAAAATGGAGTCGAGGTGTCGTTTCTTCTGACATAAATTCGGCAGTTTTTTCTCCATACATACTTGTACCCTGTCTCTCTACCTACCTACGCCTACAAGAACCCAACAACTTTTCTTTAATGAGATGTTCATTGATGTAGATTCTGTTCTCTTCACCTCCCATCCCGATATCTCTGGTGATCATGTTGCGATGTTTACGTGCTGCTGCGATCACTCGGTCCTCAATAGAACGCTGTCTGAATCTGACGATTATTGGACGTGCTGTATGAGCACCTGCGTTACGCCTCGGCTGTACTCTATGGGCGAGTTCTATGTCTGTGGGTTGGATGGCAGCACCGACGTGATTCGCTGTTTTTAGCACAATGTTCAGTAACTCCTCATCCTTGTCTTCAGGTATGTTGACAAGTTCAAGGTTTTGCAATCTCTGCCATTGTTGCTGTTTTCGGTTCTCCACCTCTAACTCTTTAACACGGGCAGTGCAAGTAGTAAGACTTTCTTTAAGCATATTGTTCTCCTCTTTCACAGACCTCAGTTCTTGTGAAGTAGAATTGAGCAGCTTTTTCAGGTCAGTAATTTCCTTTTTCAGATCTTCGTATTGACAGTTTATGTAGGTCATAGAATCTTGAAAACTACAAAATTGTACAGTCATGCCTTTGAGTTGTTCGGATAATTCCTTAGACGAAGCCTCAACAATAACCCTTGTCTCTGCCCTCTCAGCTTTAAAAAGCTCCTTCAGCTCACTATCAGATAAATAATTTGGCTTCTTCCGCAGTGTTATGTTGCTGTCCGAGCAGCATTTAGTGTCGGTTTCATCGTCAGGCGCAGCTGGTACGTATTGGACAGACGGTCGCACTGGCGTGTTAGTGTTATCTGATTTTGGTTTCTTACTTCTGCATTCCAAACATCGCCATTTGCGTTTATTCCCAGCATTCATCTTCTTCAGTCGTTTCGGCGAGAGATTTGCACACTCAAGGTCATCTGCTTGCATCCTTGACAGCTTATGAAGTATTTATCATTAATACTCGCTTTGCAGCCACCACAAATAACGTTAACATCCATATCGGTGCTTGTTAAAGTTACTCAGCGCCTTACACAATATAAGAGCAATGCAATACAACGCAGGGGCGACACGGCTGTGGCGGTCGATTGACAAGGAGCGGCCAGTAGTCACAACAACACAATAGGTACGTCACAGCAGCGGGCACTCTGCGGGTTGTCGTAGGTCGGGGTAGTGCCGTGTGCAAAAATTATAATTTTTATAATTTAATGATTTAGATTAATACTCACTGGTTTTTTGATATTTTTGCGATGTTATTATACCAAGAGATAGGTCACTTAAGGAGCTTTATTCCGGTACATGTCATAAACACATCAGGTCACTTTAGACACCACTTTTCAATAATTATTTACGGACAATGTACGTGAAATGTTTACTTTGCGAGTGCCGGTACTCGTCGTTTGAGTGCTGATTTACCACATGCTCGGCAATGAAGCCCTCTCAGAAATGAGGGGAAGCCTGTGCCCAACAGTAGGACCTATATAGGCTGTAACTTTACTTTACTTACTTCTTTATCTAGTTCTTTACCCCAGCATGGTTGCTTTACCGCAGCATGCCTTGGTGGAGTAATTTCTGAACAGAAAATGAGATTGTTACGCTGTTGCCTATAGGAAGCCATATATAAAGATTTTTTCTCATCAAATTGTAATAGCATACCTAGTGGTAAAAAACTGCCTATTAGAATGAATTGTGTTAAATAATGTATTATATTTGTTTAAGGTCCTATCATGAAATACTTTTTAAAAAAAAAGGACAATACATTCATTTTTTACAGCCACATTCAGATGTATAGTTCCTAAAAATTATTGGAAAAGTATTTCATATGTTTGATGCGATGCTAGCGATTGCAGCATAGATTATTATATAATATCTATGGTGGGACAGTGAAAATTGAGGCTTACTAATGGTTGTATGTGCTCAGAAACAACAGAAGAACAACTTCAAAGATTTTTATAAAGTTTTGTATTAACGAACATTGTGATGTGTTTAAACAACTTCAAAAAGGAGGAGCTACTCAATTCGACTGTATGTTTTTTAATGTTACCTCAGAACTTTTTTCTAGGTGAACCCGTTTTGATGATTCTTTATTTGAAAGCTGATGCTTCTAATGTGGTCTCATATAAATTTGATCAAGGTCTGACAAATAGTTTTTGTGTTATTCTTAATAATGCGTATTTAACTGACTTGGACTACATTGATGATGTTCTCATTTTATTTATATTGAAGTTAGTTGTACAAAGCTTTTAATTGTACCACTTGGCTTAAAACCTTGTTCTATGCAGGGTACCTCTAGTTTAGTTTAGTTTACGACAGGCTGTTTTCCGCAACTCCACGTCTTAGCGCGTATTTTGCGTGAAAAAGGGTACCTCTAAATACGAGTATAAACCTAGATTAAAAAATGTCGCACTTGCTTTTTTTATAGAAGAGGGGGCAAACGAGCATGCGGCTCACCTGATGTTAAGTGACTACCGCCGCCCATGATCAACCGCACCACCAGGGGAATTGCAGGTGCGTTTCCGGCCCTTTAGAAAGGAGTAAGCTCTTTTCTTGAAGTTCCCAGGTCGTATCGGTCCGGAAAAATCGCCGGTGGTAAACTATTCCACAGAGAGATTGTACGCGGAAGAAAACTCCTTGTGAAACGTACAGTTGTGGACCACCAAGCATCCAAATGGTGTGGATGCTTTTATTGCTTAACCCATTCTCTGTCGCTGTACTCAAACGAGTACAGTTATTTAAAAATTAATTGACTAAATCTGTGAGGGTTTATTATGTATGAAATAGAGGGTACACTCATATTTTATTTAAGTCGTGCAAATTGAGGGTATTTCTAAAATATGTGTCGTTTGGAGTAACCGGATTTCATGTTATTGGACTAGCGTGGAAGTGAGTAGTATTTTTATGATATTTTAATATTATTATTTGTGTAAATGTTGTTTTTTGTAATAATTATGATTAGATATAGTGTAGTCTATAATGTGAGTTACAAATTTGAAACAGTTATTGTTTATTACTAACTTTAGATGCAGATTTTTACTAATGTACTCAGTTGAGTACACTGGTTACTTCAATAGATAAAAAATACAACTTTGTTTCAGTTTACCAACAATGAGTCGCAAGATGTTTTTCGGTATAAATAGCTTTATAGGACCTGAGGAAGCAATTGCAGAGTCTGATGATGATGACTGTGAAAATGATTTGGCGATAATACCACCTGATTCCTGCATCGTGACTGACGAAATGGAAGAGTCTGATGAAGAAGAAAAATTTAAGTTATGGTACGCAATGAAGGTACTTTTTCATCCCACCATGATTTTGGAGAAGAAGAACCATTGGCCGTAAAAGGATTTCGTCGGAAGCCTAACATTCAGCAGTGGCAGTACACTTCAGCCTGGAGAAAATGTTCACTATCCTATACTTTTGTCCATCAGCATACGTCTGAGGTGCAAGACAAACAAAATGCTATAAAGGAACAGCTGAAAGACCAAAATCCTGTACAGGTTTTTGAAAAAATACTGAATGAATAAGTATTACAGCTTGTATTATGTAATAGTATTTTGTATGCTAATCAAAACAATAGACACTCTTTTCAACTTGATTTACCAGACCTGAAGAAGTTCATTGGTATTTTGATTTTGTCGGGATATCACAAATTGCCTCGGAAAGTAATATATTGATGACTGGATGAGGACCTCAGAGTTGCTCTAGTTTCAAGAGCTATGACGAGGAATAAATTTCGTAAAATAAAAACGTATCTTCATCTTGTGAGTAACGATGAAACATCAAATTCCAGAAATAAAAAGTTCAAAATTAGATCCCTAGCCGACATACTGACGACTAAATTCAATGAATGGGGCGTATTTGTACTACTAACTATGATTACTTTGAACCAATGAGCACGGTATAAAGATGGTGCCCAGAAATAATAGAGAAAACCGATGTAAGGATTCCGATTTTATTTGAAAACTACAATAAAGGTGGAGTCCTTGATCAGTCCATATCATTATACAGGATCGGGATTTCTGGTGGTGAGTTTTATTTAAAAGTGGTGGTGAGTTTTATTTACATACTTGTTGAACATGGCCGTTTCAAACGCTTGGCGTTTACATGTTTATGAGCAAGGATGGATGGATGGATCAACTCTTGCTTCGACATAGTCTGGCCAGATACTATTTGCGACAAGAAACTCTAAAAAGAGCCAGATCATATTCTTCTTTGATCAAAGGACTGACTCAAGATGGTTCAGGCCACTACCCATGGATGCTTGCCACTACCCAAGGATGCTTGAAAAGCAATTACGATGCCTCATTTGCCATGCAAGGGTCCGATAGGGATGCAAGAAGTGTTTGAAAACACTCTGCATTGAAAGTCATGCTTCGGAAAATTACACATATAAGTGGCCGCTGTACTCAAACAAGTACACCCCTGAAAAAGTATAAAAAATTAAATGAAAAATTTTTTTGTTTCATTTATTGTTTTCTAGTCCCGCCCAGATTAACAAAATAAATATTTTTCGTTAAAAACGTTTTTTATTTGATTTTGGCCACTAATGGGTTAACCCACACTGCTTTTTGCGGGTATTCTATTGTAAAAATAAAAAAATAAACATTTTTTCAATCCACTTCATATATTATATACTGTTACCATAACTGCCTACTGAAGTCTATTGTGAAACATGGGCCTCCCTCATAGATTGACTCACAGGTGGGATGTTTACCACAGTTGCCACATTTGGCAAGCAGGTTGGCAACTGTAGTTTTTTATTTTTAGTTGTAATTTTTTTAAACTTTATCACCACCAGGAGGTGGAGGCAGTTTATAAACATAAATTGAACATGGACAAACATCCAGAACCGGAACAATTATTTGTAGGCCATACAAATACTTGTTCCGTGCGGGATTAGAACCCGCGGCCCCCAGCGTAGTCACTCATTGCTAAGCCACTGCGCCACGGAGCTGTCAAGTTATTAGGAAGACGCTGCTGTCTATTTCCTGATCTGTTGACCTCTGTCGCCTCTTACGACACGCACGGGACGGTGTGGAGTGGTGGATATACACTGCCACTGCATGCACCCTAATGTACATAATAATAACAAGGTAAAATATTGCAAATTTATTTACAGATCACCTGCCCATCATCTACAATGACCAGCCAAAAGATCTATCTGGTTTTTGCTGGCCTGTTTTGGTTAACAAACTCTGAGTATATTCCACCGGGGCCAGCATATCCATGTCCAAAAGAATCTGAGAGCCATTTGCTGTACCCTTGTGTTTGTCAAAAGGGAACAGATTTAGGACTACACATCAGATGTGAAAATGTTGGGCTTGCAGTGTTGAGTGTGGGGCTGGGCAACATTGCTGGGTTGGGTTTGCCCATTGAACGACTAGAGTTGCAGGAATGTAAAATAAGTAAGTATAATTGCTAATGTACTTGTGTAGTTCTATTAATATATGTGCATGATACAACATAATATTAAGACTCACATCAAACACATACCTCTGTGGCCGTGGAAGGAAAGTTACTGTTTATGATTCGGAATTTAGATGGCGCGATTTAGGCGTCGGTGTGTTTCGCTTGTGGCGCGACGTGTCTAAGTGTGCGTGAGACCAAAATCGGGTAAGGCTAATGACGGCACGCTCACAATTGATCCTCTGTCAGACGAACACACTATCCCAATGTGCATGTGCATGTTCAACCGTGAGTACCTGCTCGACTTCATGAATTGCAACAACTAAATATTTTTAGGACCTGTTAACCCTTTCCCTGTACTATATATCATATTAAGACTGCCTCGTTGGTCTAGTGTTTGTAGTAGTGCGGCTGCTGATCATGTGGTCCTGGGTCAGGCCAACAAAATCAACTATTGAGTTTTTCGGTCAAGAAATTCTCAGTAACCGCCCGAAGTCAGAAAGTTAGCGGTGTCTCACCCTCGTGCCTCGGAAAACACGTGAAGCCGTTGGTCCTGCACCTGATCTCTTTCCGGTCGTGTCGGTTTACCGTCCCATCGGATTATGAGAGTGAGGGAATAGAGAGTGCACCTGTGCTTGCGCATACACTTATATACTTATATAGGGCACTATAATCCTGTCCTGCGCCAACGGCTAGCCTCCGTTAAGGCAGGCCGCTATGCCCGAAATTCGGTCTGGAGGACATTAAATAATACTAACTGGAGGACAACAAATAAATAAATCAATAAATAATGCTATAGCTAAGTTAGTCAATTGGTTTAATGTTAATAATTTGCATTTGAATGGAACTAAATCTATGAAATTCGTAACTCCTAATGTCAAACATGTCAATACTAATGTAATTTTAAATGGGGGGCAAACTGAGTCTTGTTGATAACACCATTTTTCTTGGATTCACACTGGACGCGAAGCTTCAATGGCTCCCCCATATATCAAAACTAGCTAGCAGACTTAGTTCTGCAACATATGCTGTGAAAAAGATTAGAACTCTTACTAGTGTTGAAACAGCTAGAATAGTTTACTTTAGTTATTTCCATAGCATTATGTCGTATGGTATTTTGCTATGGGGACACGCGACTGACACTGAAATTATATTTATTTTACAGAAGAGGGCCATTAGAGCAATATATAATTTAAAACCAAAAGAGTCACTGAGACAAAGATTTAAGAAAATTAATATATTAACTCTGGCCTCTCAATACATTTATGTATTGAGAGGCCAGAGTTAATATATTACAACAAAAAGTTCAATACACAAAAATAGAAGTAGTTTTGCGAAAATAAGTTATATTCATTCTGTAAATGCTAGGAACAGACACTAGCTAGTAGTACCAGTTACTCGACTCCACCGAGTCAGTAATTCATTCTTGGGGCAATGTATACGCTTTTACAACAAAATCTCAGAAAATATACAAAATTGGTCATGTTCGAAAATGTTATTAAACTAAATTTGTATAAAAAGGGTTATTATAATATTAAGGAATTTATGGATGATAATAACCCCCGGGAAGGGTGATCGCTACCAAGCTATTTCTATATTTGGGGTGCGTATTTAGCAGGGATGGGAGATATGATAAGGATATAGAACGACGAGTGAACGCAGGAAACAGAGTAAATGGGGCTCTACACTCTATTGTGAAGAGTCAAAATGTGTCAAAAAAGGCACGTATGGCAATTCACAATGCTATGTTGGTCCCTACTTTAACGTATGGTAGTGAAAGTTGGGTATGGCAGAAGAAGCACGAGAGTAGAATAAATGCAGTAGAAATGCGGTCGTTAAGGAGTATGTTAGGGCTGAATCTGAATGACAGGGTGAAAAATTGTGTGATAAGAGAAGAGTGTGGTTTGCAAGATGATGTTGTGACCAGGATTAAGAAAGGAATGCTTCGGTGGTTTGGTCTTGTGGAAAGAATGGATGAGGAAAGAGTGACAAAGAAAATTTATGTTGCAGAAGTGAATGGCAGAGTCGGAAAGGGACGTCCTAGGCGAAAATTTATCGACCAAATTGGCGATTTATTGAAAACGGGCCAAATTAGGAGTACCCTTAACCGACGAGCATGCATGCGTAGGTGTATGGATGTGAAGGAGGCGAGAGAGGTGTGTCAGGATCGTGCCAAATGGAAGTCTGTAGTCTCTGCCTACCCCTCTGGGTGACAGGCGTGAGTGTTTATGTAAAACTATATTTACGGATTTTATCGCGTTTAATTAACTATTTTAACTTATTTTTAATTCCCGACGTCTCGGGTGCTTTACAGCACCCATGGTCACGGGGGGACTGAGATGTTTGACATCCCAAATCATTGTTAGCCCGGCTACCTTCAGTTTTTAAACATTGGGATATAATAATGGCTTTGGGACGACAAACATCTCATAATCGCCCCTTACGATACCCAAGGCACAAAGTGGGGTAGAGGCCTCTATGTACAAGACCGCCAAAGGCAAACTCCGGCCTTCTGTCTTCTTGGCAAAGTAATTGGCATCAGTCTAAATTTTTAAAATGTAATCAATATTCCAAAGTCCAAATTAATATCCCATCAAAACCCGGTTTTTTTCAATATCGCCACTTTAGTAAAGCTACCACCTCTACTGTTTGTCGCCTACGCTTTGGTATGCTTGTACTCCTGTACACACGGCCAAACTCAGGATTAGGGATTGCTCAATCTGTGAATGTGGCCTAGACGAAGGATCTATCAATCATCTGTTCCTTGAATGTCCTAAACTTTCTTTCTCTCTCTACGATATCCTGCCCAATTACATCCCTCGTCAAGTAAATTTCCAATTTTTGCTGACCCTAGTGTATACTCCCTTCGTAAATATTTTATGTGCTTTTATTCGTACTAATAATATTAAACTGTAAAATTACTTAACAACTTTGGTGATGGTAGTTTAAATATGTGACGTCTTTTGTTGTAGATTGTGAACCCACTCATTAAATTGAGAACTCCTATTTCAACTATTATTATCTTGTCACTTCCATGACTGACTTGACACTGGCAGAATTCTATCAAGAGAAGCCATAATTTAAAAGAAGAAGAAGAAAAAGAACCATGACTTTGGGATGACAAACAAAGACAAAGAATTTTTTAAAGGTTGCCGATGCTGAGAAATAATTACTGACAAGTTGACTAAATGAGCTGTGAATTTTGACACCAGTATTTATTCTAGGTATTTTACGATTATGTCGCCAAATCTCGGAAGCCATAAGATTTATCCGTGGCATTTGCCATAATCGCCCCTTACGATACCCAAGGCACAAAGTGGGGTGGTGGATTCTCTTGGCCGCGATCTTACGGCAATATTTACGTATAAATAACACAAGAAATGGTGTCAGACATCTGCAATCGCCAATCTACCTAAGAAATATAGCGATTGTTATAAGCCGTCCTTACTATCCAAACCTGGCACTGGACTGCTTATGGTCTGATGAGAGTTGAGACAGTTTATTAATGTAAATTTGTATGATTTGATTTCAGCAAACCTCTTTGGATCGCTATTCCACAGATCAACAGTTAGGGTACTGCATATCATTGACACACCCATCAAAACAATCGACGAGTTTGCCTTCGCGGGAGTGAACAGGACATTACAAGAGATTTACATACGTAACACAAAAATAGCAGAATTTCCGAAAGATGCTTTCAAGGTACAGTTTTATTCAAATACAGAAAAAATTAAATCACTAACAGACTTTTTTATAATAAGGGTGATGGTGACAAACGAGCACACATACCACCTGATGGTAAGTGGATGCTGTGACCCATAGACATCTACATCTATCCTCGGTTAAGAATCATAATGCAGTTGTGTTGTCGCTTGCCACTGTTTAGATAAATAGAATTTTGTAAATACTTTTATAAAGATCTTTGTTTATGGTTTAGTATATTTACTTGTAGCATAAAATAGTTCTATAAGTTTTAGTGCAATTTATATGTATATATGTTTATTATTGAAAATATATTCATTAACAATTTTGAAATCATAATAAAGAAAAAAAAACCGCAGTTAATTACCAAAATTGTTAACAAATATAAATTTTATCACTTCGTGTCAATGTTTGCCCTCCCAGTATTAATTTAAAATTAGATTTAGCTTTTTCCTCTCTTAAATTTATAGTTTGGAGATGGTAACAAAATATAAGACATTATAATATTAAAGTAAAACAGTTGTAAATTAAATAAATAATAATCAAAATGTACTATGTATCCACGTTCGTTATGCAATACAGTCTTTATTTTTTATTCTATGTTGAATGTCGTTGCTATGCACGAAATATCGTCGTAGGTAGGGGAAAAGATGCGAACTTATACAAACACTCGGGCGCAGCAATAAGGTCGAATTCAGCTTGCGTGCGTGATTTATCTAATTAACAATAATCACGTAGGCTGTTAAAACGTCGGCAAGTAGTGAACATCAAAGGAGTGCAACTACTATATGTAGTACTATTATTTATTCTATGCTTATAGGAAAAAAGCGTTTAAAAAGATGCTATTTATTTATTTTTTCAATCAATACCAAAAATGCTATAAAATGAACTTATAATATACATATATATATATATATATATATATATATATATATATATATATATATATATTATATTATCGTATTTTATCGCATCTATCACGGGGAGTGCTCTGAGGAATTGTTCGGATTAATCCCAGCCGCCAAATTTCGTGAACGCACTACACGGCAAACGTCCCGATACCATCCACACCATCTGGATGCTTGGCGGTCCACCACTGTACGTTTCACAAGGAGTTTTCTTCAACGTACAACCTCTCTGTGGAATAGTTTGCCACCGGCGATTTTTCCGGACCGATACGACTTGGGGACCTTCAAGAAAAGAGCTTACTTCTTTCTAAAGGGCGGGCAACGCACCTGCAATGCCCCTGGTGTTGCGGTTGATCATGGGCGGCGGTAGTCACTTAACATCAGGTGAGCCGCATGCTCTTTTGCCCCCTCTTCTATAATATATATATATATATATATATATATATATATATATATATATATATATATATATATATATATATATTGTGAACTTGTGACTTGTCAATTTGAATACACGACTGTTTACTGTTGCTTTCTGCACTCAAATATAAGACTACTGCTGCTTACATTCTGTTAGTGCAATCACTTCATTTATTTACAGATCACGGGAAATCTATCAATATTGTCCATAGACGGGCATCAGATGAAATCACTCGATAAGGACATCTTTGGAAGCAGTGAAGCTGCCGGCAGTTTATTGCGGCTGCATCTCATTAATGGTCATTTATCTGATATACCTGTTGAAGCATTTCAGGTATATTTCTTCTATATTTAGTTCTATTTTTAAGATTGTTTTGTCATCATTTTGTGTTCTTTAAAGTTTCGAAGGTAAACTATATATACTGGTTTGTCATTGTCATTATTGCAGCCCATCTAAAGTCCCCAGGGCGACCCCCCCCCCACTAGATGGAGTGACGACCTGGTGAGACATGCAGGAAGACGATGGATGCAGGTGGCTCAGGAACGTGCTTTGTGGCATTCCTTGGGGGAGGCCTATGTCTAGCGCTGGACTTGTGAAGGGCTGTAATGATGATGATGATGATGATCTAAAGTCCGCTGTTTAACATATTCACAACAACTGGCACAAAAATTAGTTCAAAAAGGTGGACACTCTGTCAATGGAGGTTGCGTTGTTAAAATTTTGTTTAGGGCGCCTCTCGCTGGCTCTGCGCTTTACTTGTGCAACACAAATTTGCTTTGTCGCTTCGATGCCACAGACCACAATTTATCACCCTATTTTAGATTCAATCCTAACATAGTCCTTAATGACCGCATTTCTACAGCATTTATTCTACTCACGTGCTTCTACTACATCAAAGTACTAGAGACTAATACAGTATTGTGAATTACCACACGTGATTTTTTTTACACATTCTGACTTTCCACAATAGATTGCAGACCCCCATTTACTCTATTTCCTGCCTTCACTCAGCTCTATATCCCTATCATATGTTGACTGGCCTGTTGGTTAGTGACCCTGACTGCTATGCCGGAGGTCGTGGGTTCGATTCCCACCCAGGACAAATGTTTGTGTGATGAGCACAATTATTTGTTCTGTGTCTGGGTGTAATTTATCTATAATATTTATGTATTTAGAAATATATAAGTATGTTTATCAGTTGTCTAGTACCCATAACACAAGCTCTGCTTAGCTTGGGACTAGATGGCGTTGTGTGATAGTTGTGGATTATTATTATTATTATTATATTATTATATCTACCATCTCACAAACTCATCCACTTGCTCAACCAACTCCCCTTCAGTTCTTATTTCACATAGCGTTTTATTTCTTCTCATGCAAAAACCATCACCTGTTCATTTATGTAACCATCATCTGCAACTTGACCGCCGACGACGCTAATATTGGCGTACAAAAGACATTTGATGGTTAAGGGGAAATATAACCTCAAATGGCTTAGCAAGATCCTCCGTTATGCCGAAAATATTGCAACATTAATTTTGAAATAAATATATGGTAAAGTTGAGGATTAATGTTAAGGACTATGTTAGACGAAAACACAATTCCGTAAAATTTTCTCGATGGAAAAAAAATCTAAAGTTACATCCAAAATAAACAATAAACCGCTGTTATTTATAAAATACTTTAAATAAGATCATGAAACTTTGCATACTAACTGAACTAACTATAAAGCAGTGCTTATGTTATTTACTTTTTTTAAAATACTATTATTTTCACTGTAAAAATAAATTACCTAAATTATCGGCATCTTGAAGCTTGATTCCTGCCGCCCGGTCAGTTTCGCTTCGGCCTTTGAAGGGGGAGGTTGTGTCGCTTACGATCAGAATACACATTACGAAACAGGACGACGTAAAATTAAAATGGGAAATAATCGTAATAAAAATAAGAAGCCACTGGGTTGGCGTTAAGAAACAGGCATAAATATGATAAACCTAATGAAATAAGTATCTAACGACCTATCTACTTACAGTATTAGTGATTACAAACATGTCGGTACATAGCATACGACGCGCGGGGAAGTGGGGGCGAAATTAGAATTTGAGCTGACTTACTATATCCCCTTAACTTATCCATTCTTAACCCACATTCTTCAACTTTCGTCCAAACAACTGTCCATTAACTGAACAGCTACGAAGCTACACAGTCCTGTCTGACACCTTTATAGATGTCAAAACAGTCCAAGTAGTCGTTAGTAGTCGTTAGTAGTCCGTTAGTCGTGACACAAGCACTCTATATAGAGGCTTTAATGCCTGTATCAACCCAGCACTCAACCCATATGAGTCCATTGTTTGCCATAAAATATCCCTGTCCACTCGATTATAAATCTTCCAAGTCCATGATCACTCAAGAAACCATTAAGTTTTTGGCCATAAACTTCTCCGCGATCATGTGCGTGGAAAATACCTAACAATCCGTATCCGTAATCCGTGCACGCCATTCCCTTTTTAAATATCCAGCTTGCACATCCCAAATTTTTCTGTCAGTTTCTTTCATAACTCTTTCAATCAACACCTTAGCAATCCGGTTTCCCGCAATCCTAGGCAGGCTCATTTCACAGTAGTTTTTACAGTCCTGCTATGACCCTTATCCCTTAATAACTAACTGCTTTGCACTAGGCTTACGGTACTCGCCTCTGTTTTCAACATAAAATTCTGGTCTGCCACCATTTCATCTCCAGGCCTTAGCATTTCGATTAATACTTGATCAATGCCTTACCTGCTTTCATGCTTATCGCTATCACTTATCTCACTACCTCTTTCTTCTTTCGGAATTTATAGGTACTTTAATTCAAACATCTCCTTACCTATAAACACGCTCAGCCATAAACAATTATTACTTCTATCCTTCTCATTCCCTTCAGCCACAAACAAGTTATTCTTCTTTAAAATCGAATCTTCGTCATTCAAAATACAGCCATTATTGTCTCGTATAACATTCATTTTAGGCTGTTTTAATGTACACCATAAGTTTGCAGTTTCTTATAGAACTATCCTAACTGCTGTTACTATTATAAAATCATGAAGATCAAACTATGTCATTTCAGAATCTAAAAAAGTTACGAACACTGGACTTGCACGGGAACAGACTGGCCAATCTGAAACGTAACCAGTTCAAGGGAATGCGCGCCTTAGAATTGCTGGATGTAAGGTTAGTTAGTTTGTAAAAAAAGTAAAGTTACAGCCCATATACGTCCCACTGCTGGGCGCAGGCCTCCATTTCTGAGAGGGTTTTAGGGCAAGGAATTGTCCGCTGCGCTGCCCCAATGCGTGTTGGCGAACTTCACATGTCTTCGAAATATTTTTTTTCTTATTCCTCAGACATGCAGGTTTCCTCACGATGTTTTCCTTCATCGCCGAGCACGTGGTATATCAGCACTTAAAATTGCAATTAACAATTTCATTGGTGCCGGCGGGTATCGAACCCGGGTTACTCGCGTTCTGTTATATTTACAGCGAGCGTTAACCATCTGAGCTACCACGGCTTTTAGTTAGTTTGACCGCAGAATAATGATTTACTTAATATTAATTACGATGGTGAGAAGGTTAGTGAAACCAAAGCAGCAAAATTCTTAGGTCTTTATATTGACAACAACTTAAAGTGGGAGACTCATACAGAATATATTTGCAAAAAGTTAAACCAATTTTCATACGCTTTTGCATGTATTATCCAAAGTAGTTAATGTAGATGCTTTACGGACGGTATATCACGGCTTCGTATCTTCTACTGTGCGCTACGGTATAATTTTTTGGGGCAATGCCACAAGGCGCGAAGATATATTCAAAGCACAAAAAAAGTGTGTGCGTGCTATTGCAAGCATATCGAGTACAGAAAGCTGTAAACCACAATTTAAAAAATTTAAGTTATTGACATTTCCCGCAATGTATATTTATGAAGTTGTAATATTTGTAAAAACTAATCCTGAAATATTTAATGATTATCTAATAACGAACAACCGACGTAAAAATAAAATTCATACAATTTCATCAAAGACAGCTTTACTTAGAAAAAGCGTTTTTGGTATATTGTCTAAAATATATAATAAGGTTCCATCTATGTTTCATGAAATGGAAAATATTCATAAATTTAAAAAAGAATTTAGAACATTTCTAATTGAGAAATGCTACTACTCAATAGATGAATATTTAAGTGACGCATCAGTAGGCATATTATAATGACATTCAAAAAATATAATTAATTTGACTTTAGATTGGACAATATATTATTGTAAATATCCCATTTTAATTAATTATTATATCCAATTTTCTCATATAATTATAATATAAATAATAAAATGAAATAATAAATAATAATTTAATTGTAACTGTAATATTTGTATACCTAAGGGTCGAATGCAGCGAACATATTTATATAACATATACATATAAGATCTATTCTGTCTCATTACCTGTATTCACAAATAAATAAATTTGAATTTGAATTTGAATAAATAACAAGAACACAAGGATCACCCTCTGATAGTAAACTTGTGAGTTTAAACCTATTTACATCGACGCTAATGTTCATAATACTTTGCACGCCTCAGAAGCGACTTTAGTGAATTTAGCCTATCGATTAAATTGTCTAGAAAAAAATTTATGCGACGCGCGTATTAAATTAAAATGCCAACCTTACGTCCACGTGCGAGTAACTGTATCACTTAGCCCGTTACGCGCCTTTATTAAGGCCGCTTCTACGAGGGTGGCACTGAAAATTTCGGGAATTAAGGAAGTAAGACAAAATTACTATTTAAAAATGTATTTATTACTTTTCGAAGTATTCTCCTCGAAATTTGACACATTTTTCCATACGATGGAACCAATCATTGAAGCAACCATTCCATTCTGTGGACGCCTACAAATGTTTTGTAGGCATCCACAGCTTCTTCAGGTGATGAAAATCCCTGTCCACGCAATTTATTCTTTATTTTAGGGAAAGTATAGAAATCATTAGGGCTTAGGTCGGGGCTGTACGGCGGATGGTCTAATAATTCTATGTTTTCTTGCTCTAAAAACTCTTTTGTTCTGTGTGCGGTGTGAGAACTCGCCTTGTCGTGATGGAGGATGATGCGGCGGTTGCAGTTCTCTTTACGGAGTTCAGAAACGACCTGTGGCAAACAAGTGCTAGCATACCATTTTGCATTAACCGTTCTTTGTCCCTCAAGAGGAATAGTCGTAACATGGCCGGTTTTGTGACAAACGTGGCCACCATTTTTTTTTGCAACACTCCGTGAACGAATAATTTTTGTTGGCTTTAACTAATTTTCGAACACCCAAACTCGTGACTGGTTTTTTGTTTCGGGTCGGGTTTGTTTTGTTTCACCTGATACGATGTTGTATACAGCATTGGAGGATCCTGCGTGGAATCTTTCGAGAGTTCTGACGCACCAAGTAACGCGAGCCGCTTTTTGCTCTTTACAGAGCGAATGCGGTATCCATGGAGAAAACAACTTTTTTACACCTAATTTTTCATACAAGATTATTTGTATTTGTCTCATACCAATGTCTAAAGTTGCCTGAATTTCGCGGTATGTCACATGTCGATCTTCCTCAATCAGCTTACGCACAGCATCAACGTTTTCTTGGGTGATTGCAGTTTTTGGACGATCTTGACGGGGATCATCACTGAGCTTGACACATCCACGTTGAAATTCAGCAAACCAGCGATAAATTGTGATTTTGGATGGCGCTTCATCACCAAATGCAGAAATCATCCGGTCAACACACTGTTTTTGTGTTAAACCACTTCGAAAGTCATAATAAATCATCGCTCTTGAATTTTCTCGAGTCAATTCCATTTTCTCTACGACTAAACAAGTTTGACAAAACCTTGTGAGAAGACCGCGAATCTTTTTTTAAATAAATATATGGTATTCGATTTTTAAAACCAAGGAGTTTTCAATGAAAAGATTTTAATATGACAGGAACGGTGGAAATACTCCATTCCCGTTACTTTTAGTGCAGCCTAGTACTGTAGGGTTTTTTTTTACAGGATAGCGTGACAAACGAGCACACAGTCCACCTGATGGTAAGTGGTTGCTGTGGCCCATAGACATCTACATCTATCCTCGATTACGAATCAAAATGCAGATGCGTTGTCACCCGTGAGGACTAAGATGGAATGCCTCGTTTCCAGTAAAAGGGTCTCCGGTTCTCTACACTCACCATACGAAATACAGCAGCATTAAGCTACTATTTCACGCTGGTATTCTGTGAGAGCGTGGTCCCTCCCCGGTCGAGCCGACCCATTCGTGCTACAACTATACTTCTAATATAACTCTAGCATGGCTCTACCACGTATAAAAGGGTTAGGTGTTGTGAGAAAACCAATTGAATCATTTGACATTAATTGGTAGTAGAATACACCGAGATGTTATGCAATGTACTAGTAATTTGCTGATAACAATAACATTAATGTTCTATGTGAGGAAGGTTAATATGCAACATTTAGAAAAATTAGGATTATAACAACGTGAACGTCTTTAAAACTCAAATAATTTATCTACGTAATGTTTTCTGTTCACCTTTAGAAATAGCAAAAAAAAATGTGTTTTTTTTGCTATTTCCAAACATGGGACACGCGACGGCATTGTTAACCCTCTATAACTCAAAATCTTTAAATTACATATTTTTCATGGAATCGGATAGGATTATGAAATTAATAAAATACGTATTTTTTAAAATTATGTAATTTTTTATAAATCAAGCATAATACTACAAAAAAGGGAGTGTAGCTCCTAGGCAACAATGAGTTACAACAGTAAAAATTAGTTAATATCACTTTAATTGAGAAGAATGTAAATCAGTTACAACAGATGGAAATTCCTGAAACAATTTTTGTTTTTGGTATAACATAAAGCTACGCCGCATTTATCACACACCGTATGAGTAAATCCAGCACACTTTGGGAACTTACAACGGATTTTTTTTTCTGCCCATTGAGGCCAGTGACCGACTTGATCTTGGCGGACTGCTTGTGGAGGTACATGTTGGGCAGGTCCTTTGTGTTTCTTTGCTAGGATTTGACCTTCAATAGATCGGCGTATTGTTAAACCCGTTTTCACCCCCATCTTGCACAACGTTTCGGCAATTTCCAGGCGAAAATCTGCAGATGCCATGATGGTCTTGTTGGGAATGTTTTTATACTTGCAGACTCTTTTATAGAACAGCCATGCATTAGCCATTGTTAGGTCTAAGAAGTGATAGAAGAGACGCATCTGCCAACGTTTGCTTCTCAGTTTTATCTTGTAGATGCCCATAATGCTATCTACAAGGTCCACACCGCCCATATGACGGTTATACTCGCTCACAACATTAGGTCGCGGGATGTTTATGTATCTTGAGTTCTTTTTGTCGTATCTCCGGACTTCGCTTATAGGATTTAGACCAGCAAATGTGGAAGCCAATGTAACAAGCTTATTGTCCTTCCATACAACCGTTGACACGTCGACGCCGTTGACATCAGCTATGTACTCTTCAGAATATCCTCGATCTTTCTTCATAATCTCTTTTTCTGACGACAGCTTGCAGTCAGGTATTCTATTCCTTCTAATAGTACCTAGCCCAAGAATACCTTCTTTTGCTAAATATTCCAAAAGATGCAAGGATGTGAAGTAGTTATCGAAATAGAGCCTGTAATTTTGGTGTCGCGGAATCATACGCGATAATCTCACTACTACATTGGAAGAAGCTCCTAAATCTGGCTCGTCGGGCCTGACAACATTCTCTTTGCCAGATTCAATCTCTATTGTATAAGCAAAACCGGAAACACCACTCAAAACATATAATTTATAACCCCACTTATGCGGTTTCTTGGGATTATACCTTTTCAGCATGTTACGCGCTTTTGTAGAGCAAATTTGCTCATCTACACAAAGTTGTTTTTCTAATGGAACTTTACCATAAGATTCGTTCAAGGCATCAACGACTGGGCGAATTTTGAAGATCCTATCGGAGTCAGGGTGGGTCCTATGTAGACATTTAGTGTTATCATTAAAATGCAGATATTGTCTAATCTTTTCAAATTTATTAGAAGGCATGGTCTGTTGAATTACAGGTGTACCCAAGACGGAACTCCAGTGGTTGGTCACTCTGGGTAGCTGAATCAGTGACATCATATATACTACCCCTATAAATTGACGCATTTCTGTCTCCGATACACGAAACGTGCTGTTTGGGTCTTTTTGTACCACGTAGAGGTTTGTCTCTTCCGAAATTCTCTTTATGAGTTCTGGTGGAAATAAAAAAAGAAAGAACTGTATTGGAGTATCAAGGTCCAAGATATCAGAACTCAATGACTCATTGCCAGTAAAAGCCAGCTGCTGTGCATTCAGCTCTAAATTCTTCTTTTTCCACCGTAATGTTAGCTTTTCAGGCTTTCGACGTTTTACAGGGGGATCTGAAGTACCTGGAATGTCTGAACTAGATAAGGCCGGCCCTACTTCTACCTCAAAGTTGGAGTTACGGTCGTCATCATTCAAGGTGTCTACTAGTGCATCTATATCGAATTCAGCTTCCAAAGATTCGTCAATCGACTCTTCAAAATCTGGTTCAAAGTCAGGATCCATCAAACTATCGTCATCTAAGTCGAGTCCATCTTCACTTAAATCACATTGAAGTGCGCAGGCGATTTCGTTTTCATTTAGGTGAATTTGGTGAGCCATGCTAAAACAAAATAATAACGAGTGTAAATATCCACAGTGTTCGTACAAGATAGTTCCCCTTTCCGCACAATGTAGCCTACAAGACACAAACACTAATAGTCACCTAATACATAAAAACTGTAAATTATCAGCAAAAATATAATAATATGGTAAACTATAAACACTTACCTTACAGATTATCAAGAAAAGAAACACCAAAAAACAAAATAACTATTTTCTTATATTTTTTGTCTTTTAACATACTCTGAGCATTTGAAACTTTTCACTTCACTAACGATATTTCGTTGTTTGAGGCAAGTAGCGACATCTAGTTTGACATGCTTGTACTAAATTGAAAGAAGAGAGTGTAGACAATACTCTACATTGCTTGAAAAAACGAATTAATTTTACTTGGAGAATTTAGGAAAGGTGAAACGGTATGTTGCCTGTAGTCTACCATACGTTACAGAGGGTTAATGAAAGAGTGGCAATGGAAAGTGCTACTATTTTCAATTCTTTTTTTATCGACAAGTGTATAACCAAAAACCAGTATATGCTGATTTTGCATAAGTAGTTAGTAACTAGTACTGGGAGGTCTACTTACACTGAACGAATATTTAAGGTCATTGGCATTATACGCGAAAAAATCCAAAACTGCGAAGCTGTGGTCGGCTCGCTAGTCAAATAATAAATCTGTAACTATGGAGTTAGTAACTAGGTACCTAATTATCTAGATATACTATAATATAATAATAATATCTTAACTTTCGATATCCTTAGGAACAGTAAAGAATGAAAAGTCGACATTCCCATCGTTATTTAAGCAGCCATATGGCAGTACCTTTTGGTTTTTTGAGTGGTCATACTTGAATAAAAACTCAAATATCAAAAGTGCGTAAATACCTTACAAGGAAAAAACTTGTACTTGTACTTTTTTGTTAACGTACGGATAAGGCGTGCGTTAGCCGGAGCAGACGCACGCCTTACGTTAGGCCCGTCTAACTCCGCGCTTTAAAGCGCGAAGCGAGACGGGCCTGGTTTGACCTAAAATGAAAAGGTTTATTAAAAATTAATTAGTTAAGATGCACGTAATAAAATACAATGATTTGTCTTACCTTTAAGAAAAGATCTTACTCCTTTCCAAAATGCTGGAAGCACACCTGCAATTCGCCTGCTGTTGCAGATGTTCATGGGCGACGGTGATCGTTTACCATAAGATGAAACGTATGCTTGTTTGCCTCCTCTTCCAGACCTAGTTTGAAGAGCATCTCCCGCCCTCTTTCAATTGCGTACACTATCCCCGACACCACTAAGGAACTCACTTAGTGGTCAGCCACTGCAGAGCCTACTTCACCTGAGGATGCTTCGTGTAGAGACGAAACATGTGTGGTATGGTGGCGTGTCTTACCTAGGGAAGTGGTGTTGGGAGTAGTGGTGCTAGGATTAGTGGTGACGGGGTTAGTGCTTGCAGTTGAAGGAGGGCGGAACATGCTCTTCCAACTAGTAAAGACACATCGTTTCATTTTATTACACGGATTTAAGCTAATTCATTTTTAATATAATGGATTTCCGCAAAGTAACGCTTGATTCTATTAATTATGTTACAAATTTTAATTTACACTTTTTGCATTTGTAAACTAGCGATATTATGGAATTAGTAAGCTGAAGTGGCAACGGACCGGCCATATAGCTCCAAGAACAGACAACCGACGGGGAAGAAGTATTTCCGAGTGGCAGCCTCGTACTGGTAGTTGAAGTAGTAACACGTGCAGGAAGTCGATGGCTGCAGTTGGTTCACGACCGTGCTTTATAGCATTTCTTGGGGGAGACCGATGTTTAGCCGTGGACTATGATAAAACTAAAAGTGATGGTGGGTTTTGTTCACGTTCCAGTTACAACAACATCACGAAGCTGGATGGCAGCCACATGGGCGACCTCAGCAATTTGGGCTGGTGCAACGCCAGCCACAACCTGATAGCGGACATACCCAGGTATGTTTGAGAAAATGCTTGTTCAAGAAAAGAGCTTACTCCTTTTTAAAGGGCCGGCAACGCACCTGCAATTCACCTGGTGTTGCGGTTGATCATGGGCGGCGGTAGTCACTTAACATCAGGTGAGCCGCATGCTCGTTTGCCCCCCTTCTATAAAAAAATTTATGTATTTTTGTAATAATCGTTACCTCTACACTAGAATTTTGTTCACTAGAACTTTTTACAAGTTTTTGAATTTGAGATGGTTTAATTCTGTATATATTTCCTGGGATTTTGTTGTAAAAGCAAATATTAATATTATAATATCCTAAATTAATATTATAATAAAAAGCTTAGTCAAAATTATAGCCGCAAATTATGTAGTGTGTAACGGGAATATTTTCAGGGGCATGTTCGCGAGGAACGCACTCATCAAGGTGGTCCATCTGGACAACAACAAGCTGAAGAAACTGGACACGAACAGCTTCAAGGGCATGAGATTCTTGCGGTGGGTAACACAATTGTATGAATCGTTTTTCACTAAACTTTTATAGAATGGGGGTCACAAACGAGCACACAGTCCACCTGATGGTAAGTGGATCCATATACACTCGTTTCAAGTAAAAAGGGTCTCCGGTTCTCTACATATATGAAACAGAGCAGCATTAGACTACTTGGCCTCTAGTAACGATAAGCATATGAGAGAGAAGATGAAAGAAAGATATAAGCTGCAGAAAGTTCATGCGAAAACATTTATTGAGGAAGTACGTGAAAGGTGTAGAATAGAAGCGGACGAGAGTTGTCGCACAACTTTAAGGAAAACTCCAAACTCTTCTGAAAAGAGGTTGGAAGGTCCCGGAGTGGTGCGACAGCCTTAAGAATGAACAAAGTGCTTTCGAGAACCAAAGACGTCCTCTCAGAAAAATCGGACGTCATGCAGCGATGGAGTGAATTTTATAGAGAATTGTATGCGTGTCATGATCTTAGTGAAGGATCCGGGGGTGACGCCGTGACTGGCACGCCAGACACGGACCTCGATGACACTGAGGTCATCAGCATGAAAGAGATTGAACGTCTGATTCGAAGTTTGAAATGTGGTAAGGCTGCGGGACTAGACAGAGTTACTGCTGAAATGGTCAAGTACGGTGGGCCTCGCGTCTGGGACAGCTTTCATCTGCTGTGCAATTTGTGCTGGCGGACGGGAGATGTCCCGGATGATTGGCGATCCGCGGTCATTGTGCCTTTATATAAAGGTGAAGGTTCACATTTTGACTGCGGGTGCTATCGGGCGATCAGCTTGACCAGTTTAGCAAGTAAAGTTTACTCGAAGGTTTTGACACGTAGGATGCAAGAGAAATCGGAAAGATTCTTATGGGAGGCACAATGCGGATTTAGACCTGGAAGAGGATGCACGGATCAAATGTTTTCTCTCCGCATGATCACGGAGAAGCTTCTGAGTGTTAACCAGAGGATTTTCTGTGCTTTTGTGGATCTGGAGAAAGCATTTGATGAGGTTATAAGGAAGAAAATGTGGGAACTGTTGCCGGGATATAGTGTGGATGGTCGATTGTTAAGGGCTGTGCAGTCACTTTACTATGACTGTAAAGCCTGTGTGCGGGTAGGGCATGACCTGTCACCCATGTTTAGCGTCCAAGCGGGCGTAAAACAGGGTTGTGTCATGTCTTCCTGGCTGTTCATACTGTATCTCGACAGCTGTTTACAGAAGCTGAAAAATAGCTGTTTGGGTGTGAAATTGGGTGACATAAAAGTTAATTGTCTGCTGTATGCTGATGATGCAGTGCTTATTGCACCATCAGAAGCAGAACTGCAGGTATTAGTCACGTGTATAAAAGAGGAATGTGAAATTAAAGGTCTCCGTTTGAATGCTAATAAAACTAAGGTTCTGGTATTTGAAAAGGACGAAGAGAGAACGAAATGTGAAATATGGGTAAATCAGGAATGTCTAGAACAGGTAAATGAAATTGTATACTAGGGGAGTGCTTTCAGCCGGGATAGAAGATGTGATTTAGATGTGGATAGGCGTGTCGCTGCCGGAAACAAAGTCAATGGTGCCCTGAATGCATTAGTCAAAAGGCAAGGCGTGGTGAAGAGTGCACGCCTTGCAATACATAACGCAGTGTTGGTACCGACTTTGTTATATGGCAGCGAAACCTGGGTATGCCAGAAGAAGCATAAAAGCAAGTTGAATGCAGTGGAGATGCGATCTCTTCGTAAAATGTGTGGCGTTACCATAGCCGACCGAAAGCGAAACGAAGAGATTCGCAATATGGCAGGATTGAAAGATGACCTTATCACAAAAATTGATAGGGGCGTACTCCAATGGTTTGGGCACGTTGAACGAATGAGTGAAGACAATATATAGAGCGAAAGTAAATATTAAAAGGTGTCGAGTTAGACCGAGACTAACTTTCGAAGACCATGTGAGCAAATTGCTCGAAGAGGGGAGGGTCAAGAGTACTCGCATGCCTAGATGTGCATGTATGAAGAAGTTAATGAACCTGAAAGAAGCGAAGGAGGTATGTAAGGATCGTGACACTTGGCGATCTGTTCTCTCTGGCTACCCCGTTAGGGATTGTGCGTGAAGATAAGTAAGTAAGAGCAGCATTAAGCTACTATTTTACGCTGGTATTTTCTGAGAGCGTGGTCCTACTCAAGCTGACTCATTCGTGCAACAATTATAATATTGCTGTAGTGTGGTTCTACCACGTAAACACTTAATGTTTCAAGTGCCGGTTTGGTAAAACATCGTGTCACACAAGAAATTAGCGTTTTACTCCTGCCCTGTCTAGGATCCCGTTGCGGTAAGCAGCAGTGCGTTCGGTTCACTGCTGCCTTCTCTTCTGCAGATTGTAGAGAGTATAATCACATACTGGTATCTTAGTCCTCGGAGGTGACAATGTAACTGTAGTTTGCTCTGTTTTTATTTTTATTTATTCAACAAGTACGCTTATAATACACATAATGTTTGACAATGTCGCAAAAACATAGACAATTTTCCCACTGTTTGATAAGCATAACAATAACATAGTACATAGCATTCACAGACCGAGTTATGCTACTTAATTTTGGATTAATTTGTAGTAGGAATAACAAAAATCCAATCAATACAATACAATGAGAAATTATTCTAGTGAGTATGTACCCAAATAAGAATAATGTGTTAAGAAAAAACAATAGCTAGGAGAGAACAAGGTACATTATACTCCCCTCAAGAGTATGAAATTTTTTAAGAAAGTATAAAATAAATTATTTTCTGATAGATATATAGACATAGAGGCAAAATATGATTATATTTGGAAAAAAAGTTAAAGTAACAGCCTATATACGTCCAACTGCTGGGCACAGGCCTCCTCTCATTTCTGATAGTGTTTTAGGGCAAAGAAAAGTCCGCTGCGTTGCCCCAATGCGTGTTGGCGAACTTCACATGTCTTCGAAATATTTTTTTTCTTATTTCTCAGACATGCAGGTTTCCTCACGATGTTTTCCTTCACCGCTAAGTACGTGGTAAATTAGCACTTATAATTTCAATTGCATTGTTGCCACCGGAGATCAAACCCGGGTTGCTCGCGTACTGTGAAATTTACAACGAGCGCTTAGCTACCACGGCTCTCCTGAACTACAACGGCTTTATATATGATTAGTAAGGTTAATTTTAAAAGCAATATAAGAGTCGTTTGAAGCTGGTCCGGATTGGCGCCACCAGGTGGGCTGTAACTTTATTTGCACTTCTGTTTGACAGTATAAAAGAGTTTCTCCTGTGTCGTGGAGGCCCTTTAATATACATTTGTACAGTTAGTGCTTAGTAGCCTTGCACTATTCTAATCCATTAAACAAATAAGTTCTATGAGTAAATAATTCCTCCATCACCATGACTTCTTGTATTTGTTTATTGGTTAAATGTGACAAATGTCATTGCCACTGCTAAAGCAGGATTATATATGCAGCCACCTGCAAATAGAGGTTACACGTGTATATTTAAGAAGCAAGCCAAGTAAAATAAGCTACTAATAATAACTTATCTTTATACTTCCTTCTGTTGGGTATATGTGTTTTTCTCCGGTCAAATTAAACTCTTTTTAATTTTAAAAGAAACCGCTCAAGATTACGTGACGTATGCCATAAAATATGGTCGTTAACTGGTGACTTTATGAGGATGAACAAGGTCGCTGAACGAGCTATGCAGAAAAAAAGCTCTGAGTGATGGACTTAGAAATGAGGATAGCAGTAGAACCGGAGTAACCGACATAGGCCAACAAGTCAGTAAGCAGAATCGGCAATGAGCTGGTCATATATGTCGAAGATCCGACAACTTATGGAGAAGAAAGGTTCTCGAGTAGCAGCGTTGTACTGGTAATGACCTGGCAAGAGATGCAGGAAGTCGATGTATGTTGATGGCGGAGGAACATGCTTTTAGCAATCCTTAGGGAGGGGGGTGGACCTGTAATGGGCTGTAATGTTATGCCTACATTGTGGCTGCAGCGCGGGTTCATTCTACTGGTAAAGAGCTACGCTCGCACAAATTATTAGCGTGAAATAGCTGCATAACTCTAGCATTCGTTCTTCGAGCTGTATGGCTAGCCCTTTGCCACTTCAGTTACTGATTCGTTGGGCTATATAAATTATAGCTGCCCGATGATATCGTTTGTGCGTGGTGTCGCAGGCGCCTGCACCTGCAGGACAACCAGATCTCGGACGTGGGGCGTGGTACCTTCTCTACGGTGACGCGCATCGGTACAATCGATCTCGCACGCAACTATATCAAGAAAGTCGACTTCCAGATGTTCCAGCAGATCAAGTACGCTGAGGTAAGAGAGATAGAGAGAAAGATAGAAAGCACTTTATTCACTTTGTTTACAAACATGCATTAAATAATATTCACTGTTAAGCATATCACAATTGAGCGATATTTCATTAATACTTGTATTGAAAAAGAACTGCAGAGTTTATTGAAATATTAAAATTACAGCCTATCAAATGTCCTCTGTTGAACACTGGCCTACCATAGATCGCCTCGTACAGAGGACGTTGTCCTAGCTGCCCCATTCTGCAGGAGGCTGGCCAGCGCAGTTTGTTGGCAGCGGCAACGCATTTACATGTTGATTCCTAATCAAGGAGAACATCCACTTACCACCTAGTGGTGGGCTTTGTGCACGTTTGTCACTCTTATTCGATAAAAATGGCTTCAGTAAAAATAAAAACGTTGACTTTGTACTAAAATAGGGTTTTCTAAAAATAAAATTTCTTCAGGCTAACTTCTCGGCACTGTAGCTCAATTTCCAACTGATGAATTGTTTGTATTGGTTTTATTGTCATTTGTATAACAACTGTTTGCTGTCAAAATTAATTAAATAGAAAAAAATTGTAAAATATATCGGTATTAAAGGCCGCATCTGCAACTATTATCCTTAACCAAAATGAGATTATCAATATATCCTTGTGGGATACGGTTTCAGGTTCAACAAAGATGAAAGTCCAATGTCAGTTACCAGATTCTAGAAAATTTAGTAAAGCCTTATATATTTATAACTAAAAAAAATCTCAATGTTCTCATTCAAATGTTCAAAATTCAAATTTATTCAAATTCATTTGTTTGCCAGAATGTATGTGTACAATAAAGTATGATCTTAAATTATGTCTAATGGCCCATTTAAATTCTACCACTTTATATGGTGTGCAAATATTTTATAGGTATATATGCAAAAAAAAAAATTAAGCAACAAGTGGGAATTCAATTTCGTACATTTATGATTAATTGATATCATTTAAGTAATAAGTTTTAAAATGTCACATTGTGTAATGATTGTTCTTAATTGTTAATGTCCATACTTTCAGTTTGTAATTAATTAATTGTTAGATATATATCAATATTATTGACTTCAGATTTATTTTCTACAAAAAGACATAAAATCATTTAGGTCGTAAAAACATTTTTCTTTTAACCATTGTATCAACTTTTTTTAAACATGGTTAAAGGTAACTCTTTAAAGTCGTTGGGTATTTTGTTATACGCCTTTATAGCATTTATGTAAGAATTCCTTTTATACAATTTGAGCCTGCATTGAGGTAAGTATAATTTATGTTTATTTCTAGGAGCTACATTTCGTTCAGTTACATCTATATGCCTTTCAAAGTGTTCAGGATGTTGTTTTACAAATATACATATTTCTTCCAGATAATAAACTTGGCGGAGAACAACATAACGGTGATCGATAAGCAGGCCTTCACGGACCTGTACCAGGCTGTCGTGAACATCTCCCACAACCAGCTGACGAAGATCGAGTCAGGCGCCTTTCAGAACTGCAACAACCTCACCGCGCTGGACCTTAGCCACAACCATCTGTCCAACGTAACTCGGTTCGCCTTCGACGAGAACAGCTATGCATCACTCTTTGACGTCTCTTACAACCGCTTCACGGATTTTAACCAGGTAAGTTTTCATAACTTTGCATTATTTCCTTAGTTCTAGTCTTTTGAAAACTCTACATCCACAGTTTACATACTTATGTACATGATAGAACCACGCTGTAGCTATGTTATGGTTGTAGCACGAATATCGGAAAAGGAACACGCTCTCAATGAATACCAGCGTTAAATAGCAGCAGCTGAATGCTGATGTCACCCTTATTCTATATAAAAAGGCTTATATTTGCGCCACTTAGTTCAACTGCCTCTGGTACAGTGCCATTTTGGCTCTAAACGTTTATTACGTGGTAGAGCCATGCTGCAGTTATATTAGTAGTATAGTTGTAGCACGAATGTGTCGGCTCGACCAGGGAAGGACCACGCTCTCACAGAATACCTGCGTCAAATAGTAGCTTAATGCTGCTGTGTTTCGTATGGTGAGTGTAGAGAACCGGAGACCCTTTTTTACTGGAAACGAGGCATTCCATCTTAGTCTTCACGGGTGACAACGCATCTGCATTTTGATTCGCAATCGAGGTTGAATGTAGATGTCTATGGGGCACAGAAACCACTTACCACGCTCCTGAGATGAGAGGATGCTAAAGTATCTACGAATGTAGCATCTCACACTAGGCTTTACTTCTTTCCTAAGACACGAAAGACATACCTTTAGGTCTTTTGCCATCGTCTCTAAATATTCCACGAAGCTCTAAAACCGAAGGGATATTTATTTATATACACAAGAGCTCGTCGAATAACATCGTTTAGAAAATCGTGACGGGACAACCTACCAGAGCTTTTCTTACATGATAGTCCGTGGAGGACAAATTGTCGACGCCGTTACCACAAGGGTTTTTGTATAAAATCCCCCTTCCGCTAAGATTTGCGTACGGACGTTATACATTTTTTATTGCATTGGGTGACGAACGAGCACATAGTCCATCTAATGGTAAGTGGATGATGTGGCCTATTCATTTTCAATTAGGAATCAAAAAGCAAATTCGTTGTCGCCCCTGAACTAAAACGGAATGTTTCGATTCAAGTAAAAATGATTTCCGATTCTCTACATTCACTATAAGAAACACGACAGCATTACACTTCTATTTTACTCCGGTATTCTGTGAGAGCGTGGTCCTTCCCCGGCCGAGCCGACCCATTCGTGGTACAACCATAATATAGCTGCAGCGTGGCTCTACCACTTAAAATGCGTATATAAATTGCACGTTGACAAACGTTCACTTTATACCACTCCGTTGCTGTACGTTTTACGAAAGACGTGCAAACCATTAAGTTCGCAATTGTGGAATGTTGATAACTAGGGCAGACATAACACCGGACTTTTGGTCCTTTAATGGTGAAAAAAGAAGGAAAGAATTAAGTCATGTTTCCCTCCAAATACTATGTTCACTATGTATATATAGGAAGATATTATAATGTAGAGGGTTATTATGGAAACCTTTAACCCCACTTCTGATGTACGATATTTGAATATGTAGAGCAAGAAAGGCTTTAGAATAGAATATAATCATTTTATTCAATATAGTATTTCTACTATTGTTTCGTAAAAGATCCTGGGAAGAACCAGGAAGAAACCCAGCGACTCTTCTTTTAAATAGAGTTAATTTACAATATGTATACTGGTTTTACGGCTCTGGGTTCTAGCCCTTCTGAGCCTATAATTTCTTTTGGAATCTTCACTTTTATATATTTTTTCGTCACAATATGCTGATGCGTCACATTGCGAAGATCTTGGGAGATTTTGACGACAGCTCAACCCAGCGGACGGTTGAAGACGACAGCCACTCAAGCTCACAGGGCGCCCAAGCGATCAAAATAACTTGAGGTTTAAATCCACATCAAAGCACTTGTTTCTTAGACTTCTCTAATAGTTCACACGCGCGGACATTTAATTCACAAAATCGCATCACTTTTGCGGATCAAAATCCACTTCAAACCATTATTCAAGCGACAAAACAGGAGCGACAATCCGTCGACGGCCAAGTTCCCGCCAAAACTCATATCATTTTATACAGTTATACAGTACTCTGTTCTTATCAATATAATCTGCGTATTTCATATACGCAGATTATATTGATAAGAACAGAGTTAATCAACTATAAATTGCACTGAGACTAATTTTGTAGTTGAGAATAATAAATAATTAGTTTGCACGAATAAATTATCCAATATATGAAGGCTGAGCTAATAGTGGAACGGCACAAGTGCACCGTGTCTGCCAGAGCCAGGGCTCCGCTGCCGGCGGTCGCTGCGTCCGTTGCGCACGCACAGTGCAGCGGGTCGTAGCGTGGCGGCCTGCGAGAATCCGCCGCCGCATGCAGACACTTAAATATATTACGTTTTATTGCATTTGCATTTTGCATAAGTCGTTAATGAGACATGTTCTAAGGTTCTGCTTGATTCTGATAGACTGAAGGAAATATTTATGATTACACGCCAAGGACATCACTAGACACTAAAATTCTAACGTTTGTAGATATATTAATTAATAAAAGTCCCAAATAATCAGCCCCACGGCGATAGACCTGAGAGGAACGCAGCGTCCTGGCGAGCGCCTCCACTCGCATACGGTTCACCAGTTCCCATTCCTCCAGATGGATACCAAACTTGGTGACACAAGCCAGAACGATATGTGTTAAGTTTTCCCCACTCTCTGAAATACCACTTAATTCTACGTCGTTTGAAAGCAGCTCCTATGCCCTATCATTTAAGTCGATTGGCAACTGGTGAATGTTAACTAGTTTCAGTATTTCATTTTTAAATCCTTGAGAGCTATATTACTCTAGTGGTTCCAAAATAGTCTGTATTCTGTTATCCAGCTTACTTAAACGAGCATCTCTCTCATCTCTGAATACCCGAAATTCTTCGGGTATCTGACGCATCTCTTCTCGAAAACATCGTAATTACTCTCCTAGGTTTGAAACCTCATTCGTATTTGCAACGTTTACTGCTAAATATTTTGCCACCGCTTCATCCTTGTTCTATCGTTTTTCTTTTAATTTGCAGTCAAGGCAAGCCCAGGACGGCATTAGTAAAGTGCCCACTGCATTGCCTACACACGCACGATGTAGCTGCTTACTGCACTTTATAGAAGTATTATTTTCGCCATCTTGTGATGACATATATTCACCGCACGCACTGCACTTAACCACCACGATCAATAAGCTTTAATAATTACGAAAAGTAAAAACGTTGATGTATTAGTACACAACGGAGGTGTTAGGTAAAGCTGTATTTATCAGTATTATATGCATTGACTTATATATTACTAGCATAAGGACCGGGCCGACCGAACAACAAAAACGGGCCAGCGCGTTGGCCCTAAAATTATAGTTTAGGGCCAACGCGAATCGGTCGACAGTAGAGCGCGCGCGTGACAGATTTGCCTGTCATAAATATGTCTAGTTGCGTGGTAAAAGAAAGCAAAAATTACAATACAAATATTAAAAAGGAACGGGATATCGTTACATCGGTAAATAACCTTATATTAATTTTGTTACAATTAAGTTACTATATAATCGCATTTTTAAAGTTTTATTTTACAGTTAGTTCAGTTACGTTACCAAGATTAGGCCAGGGTTGGATTCAGACCCACAAAAATATTGTACGTGGAAAATAAAATTATACTATTTAAAAAAAATTATATCACGTTTGACGTTTCATGTTTCATTTTTCCCATGTATCGGGATTTTAGCGTCATGCGTCTAGTTTATCTATAAGTTTCGGTTTTTGACGGTTTTATTTATATTTTTGTTTAATTTTTGCCTAAAGAACTCAGTGTAAGTTAAATTTTGAATATTGGTACCTAATATATTTTATATTCAATAAATATAATAATAAAGGTAAAACGAAAAGAGTACAAAAGAAACCATATCTGCTTAATTGAATCTGAAAATATGATTAATAAAATATTTTGAAATTCTGATTTCAAACCGATTGCTTCTGGTGCATAGAGTTTTTATCGTGGTAGCCCCACATTATAGTTGTATCAAGGATGCAACATAAATGCATCGATTGACTATCGATTGACTATTCTATTTTTTTTAAAACGCGGAACTCATGTACAATACAGAAATACTCGATATCGTATGGTTAATACTAAAATGTAAAAGGACCCAATATTAATACAAATCGACCTTTAGGCAAAATTATGGTATTTTTGCTTATTATTATTACGATACTATGTACTACAAACTATGAAAATAATGCTACAATTAGGATAATTATACTACGAAATCCGACCCTGGTTTCTTCGTGTTTTGATACGACGTTTGTATTATGACAGATGCGTTACTTTTTCTTGAATGAAAAAGTTATGAGTAAAATATTTAAATGGGCCTATCCTTCCTTTTGAATTCATTGATTATATGACGGTATTATGTGATTATTATTAATGTATCTATCTACTATTATCATCATCAACATCATTACAGCCCTTCACAAGTCCAGCGCTAGACATAGGCCTCCCCCAAGGAATGCCACAAAACACGGTCCTGAGCCACCTGCATCCATTCACTTCCTGCATGTCTTACCGGGTTGTCACTCCATCTAGTGGGGGCACGCCCTATACTTCGCCTGCCGGTACAAGGCTGTCTCTCGAAAACCTTTCTTTCCCATCGGTTATAGGTCCTTCGAGCTATATGGCCAGCCCGTCGCCACTTTAGCTTACTAATCCCTCGGGCTATGTTGGTGTTTAGGCATAATTGTAACAATTTGCAACTCGCTACGGCGCGCGTCTCGAGCGGGGAACCGGTTTGACGGCGGGGCCGGGGGGTAGGGTGTGCGGCTGGCGGTCTAGAACGATCTTAGTGAGCGAGCCGTGTCGATTAGAGGTACGAGTTTTGACAAGAATTGCCGCGTCGAATAACGTACACCTTTGATGACCTTTGATGTCGCGCCGGCGCCTTTGATAAGATGCGGCACGTGCCAAGGCGAACGTATCTAAGCGAACAGGCTATACATTTAGTACTGCGGATCATCAATCCGCATGCGTGTATTTCATTCTACAAATAATGCATATCTTTACAGATTCCGATACACAACATGTCGGGCATCATGGTGTTGAACGCAACCTTCAACAACATCACGGAGATCCCCAAACTAGCGTTTCCCAAACTGTACGAGCTGCACACCGTGGACCTGTCCCATAACAATATCTCCGAGATAGGGAATGCGGTGTTCCAGAACCTGTTTTCACTAAGGTAAGTGATTAACATGTTAATGATTGGTATCGAAAGGGATGAAGATGAATCGAAAGAGAACTTGATATTTATTATTTATTGCAATAGTATTTTAATAAATAATTAATGTGGTATTTCACTTGGTAGACCACGCTGCAACTTTATTATGGTTGTAGCACGAACGGATCAGCTCAACCGAGGTACGACCAAACTCTTACAGAATACTAGTGTAAAATAGCAGTTTAATGCTGCTGTGCTTCCTATGGTGAGTGTAGACAACCGGAGTCCCTTTTTACTGGAAACGAGGTATTCCATCTTAGTCCTCAGGGGTGACAACACATCTCCATTTTGATGTTTAATCGAGGATAGATGTAGATGTCTATGGGCCACAGCATCTCCTTACTGTCAGGTGGGTTGTGGGCTGGTTTGTCACCCTTATTCTAAAAAAGTTAACTTAGTCTAGTCGTATTTGCGTGCAGATACTTGAACCTGTCGCACAACTCGCTGGAGCGCATCAGGCCTGCATCGTTCGGGTCGGTGCCGACGGTACTGGAGCTGGATCTGTCGCACAACTTGTTGCGCGACATATCGCGCGGCGCACTCTCCAAGCTTGCCAGCTGCCGGACCATAGACGTCTCGCACAACCAGCTCGACAGGATCTTCCAGATCCCCATCAGTTTGGCGTAAGATATGTCTTTGTTTAAATTTAAGGTAAAGTACAGCCCCCCCCCACTAGATGGAGTAACGACCTGGTGAGAAATGCAGGAAGTCGACGGATGTAGGTGGCTCGGTACGGTGCTTCAAGACATTCCCTGGGGGGACCTGTGTTCTGCAGAGGACTTGTGATGGGCCGAAATGAATGAATGAACGAAAGTAAAATTAATAAATTACTTTTATGAGCGTATTGTGCTCATATATTATAATTGAATTGGAATTGAATTTTGATATTTTACTATTAGTATAAGATCCCGATATAAAACGACCTTCACCGAGATGCTTTTTGAAACGTATTTTATATTTAATTTAATATGTCAATAAATATAATCCATATGGGTTGCCTAGCAAATTTCAGTTCAGAGTATGTTTAATTAATAATTAAAAAAATATTTTTTTAAACATTTCACCGGTATGATTATTAGATAAATTCTATACCAATCAAAAGTATGAAGCCCATAGAATATGCAAACGTTAGGTTGCCTTTTTTTTTTTTTTTTTTAATAGAAGAGGGGGCAAACGAGCATGCGGCTCACCTGATGTTAAGTGACTACCGCCGCCCATGATCAACCGCAACACCAGGAGAATTGCAGGTGCGTTGCCGGCCCTTTAGAAAGGAGTAAGCTCTTTTCTTGAAGGTCCCCAGGTCGTATCGGTCCGGAAAAATCGCCGGTGATAAACTATTCCACAGAGAGGTTGTACATGGAAGAAAACTCCTTGTGAAACGTACAGTGGTGGACCGCCAAGCATCCAGATGGTGTGGATGGTATCGGGACGTTTGCCGTGTCGTGCGTTCACGAAATTTGGCGGCTGGGATTAATCCGAACAATTCCTCAGAGCACTCCCCGTGATAGATGCGATAAAATACGCAAAGAGATGCAACATCTCTTCGCAGCGCCAGTGAATCGAGCCGATCGGAAAGCACTCGGTCGTCGACGATTCGAGCCGCTCTGCGCTGGATGCGGTCAAGTGGAAGGAGCTGGTACTGGGGAGCCCCAGCCCAGAGATGGGAACAGTATTCCATGTGCGGCCGAACCTGCGCCTTGTAAAGTTGCAGGCGGTGTGCCGGCATGAAACACTGTCCCGCTCTGCTGAGCACGCCAAGCTTTTTAGAGGCCAATTTGGCCTTCCCTTCCAAGTGACCACGAAACTGCACGTCACTCGATATGTCGACGCCGAGGATTCCGATACTGGCTGAGGCAACAAGGGGAGTGCCTTGAAACTTAGGGGATACGACAAAGGGGTTCTTTTTAGCGGTTAACGCGCAAACTTGTGTCTTCTGGGGGTTAAACTGGACTAGATTTAGTCGTCCCCAATCCGAGACTCTGTTCAGCAAAGACTCGACATCAGACACAAGTTTGTCTCCGTTGTCACTCGGAGACGTTTTCAAGAGAAATATTGGCTCGGCCGGTGTAAAGAGCATCACCAGTGCTGTCATCTGCATAGCAATGAATGTTACGGGTATGCAACATATCATTGATATGCAGAAGAAACAGCGTTGGCGATAGCACGCAGCCCTGTGGAACACCAGCATTAATAGGCTTGCAATCGGAGCTTGCACCGTCTACAACGACCTTGATGCTCCGATCTGCAAGAAAGCAGGTGATCCAATTGCACAATTTCTCGGGAAGCCCATAGGAAGGGAGCTTCGAAAGAAGCGCTTTGTGCCAAACCCGATCGAAGGCCTTCGCAATGTCCAAACTAACGGCCAATGCCTCCCCCTTGAACTCTACTGCCTCCGCCCATCTGTGAGTGAGGTAGACCAGAAGATCACCAGCTGACCGATCACGGCGAAAACCGTATTGGCGGTCACTAATCAGCTGGTGATCCTCAAGGTACCTCATGAGCTGGCAGTTTACAATGGACTCCATTGTTTTGGAGAACAAGGAGGTGATCGCGATTGGCCGGTAGTTGGACGGGTCTGAGCGGTCGCCTTTTTTAGGGATCGGGTGGACGAAAGCCGTCTTCCATGATTTTGGGACTACGCCTAGGGAGTAGGAGTACCGGAAAAGACGCGTTAAAACCGGTGCCAACTCTGGAGTACACGTCCTCAGCACAATTGGGGGGATTCCGTCAGGCCCACTCGACTTGTGGATGTCCAGGGAGAGGAGTGCTTTGCGAACCGAGCGCTGTGTGAACTGCACTTCCGGCATGGAGCACTCACACCGCGGGATGGTCGGCGGCGTACTCCCCCCGTCATCGAGAGTCGAGTTAGACGCAAAGAAGGAGCCTAGAAGATCGGCTTTCTCCTTTGCAGTATGGGCCAGTGAGTCGTCCTCCCTGTGCAGAGATGGAAGAGACGGCTGACAGAAATTCCCCTGGACAGCCTTGGCGAGAGACCAGAATGCACGGGTTCCAGAAGGAAGGCGAACTAGTTTCTCGCCAATTCTGCCTATGTGCTCTGACTTTGCCTTGGCAATGACTCTTTTGAAGGACCTAGAGGCGGAATTATACTTCTTTTTTAGAGCGCTGGTGTTTACATCCCGGGACATTTCGAAAATTTACTTTAAATAAATTTATCTTAATTTATTTACGAGTTTTATTATGAATCTTGAAATCATTTGTCCAGAACGTAGTAAAATGATACCTTGTTTTCAATAAATTTTAAACAATACGTAATTAAAGACACTGGATGTTATGTTTGCTAACCTGAACCATTTACTATCTTAGTTTAGCCTTAGAAATGATAAAAAGGTTTTTTAAATCAAATTAACTATTCAGGTAGTTTCCCGCCTGAGTAACTTCAGAAGTCTGTAACAGAAAAACTGGCCTATTAATTGTCATTTTTTTAATGTTATTATGAAAGATTAAGGTACTGCCAAGTTTTTAAAATTAATTAGAAAGTATGAAATTATTTATTACTATTTTTCATTTAATGTTGAAAATTCAAGCCCCACTCTCCTGACAGAAAATTTTTAAGTTTCGATTATAATTATTGTATCTTTGGTGAATGTTAGGAAGCTAATTATTTTATGCATAATAGGGCAACTCATAGGGATCATGCTACAAACAAAAAAACTTGAAAAAATCTCACAATTACATTTTTTCTTTAATGTTAGGCTGTTTAGGATGAACATTTTCAAAAAAAGGATAAAAAAAATCATAACTCGAAAACTACAAAAAATCGCATAACATACATAGGGTATTTTCGGATACCCCTAGGTGTGAGGAATCAAAAAAAAAATTTATAACCTCACTGTTTGGACCACCCATACCTTAGTGTCATATAAAAAATATACACATAAATAATTAAATAACTATTTCTCTATTTAAATAATAAACTACTCCAAAATGATGCATAGTATATACGAGTCTATCGCTATCCTTTTCTTTTCCAAGCCCAAATAGCATGCGCACTCTCTTTCCTTAAGTGGGCGGACAGCTGCTATGCTGTGTCCTCTTCTATCGCATGGGATGGTCGGTTGGGACCTCTCAGTCGCACACTCGGAGCAATATTTTAGTTTTTAAAATTCGACAACCGCAATTCTGGACTGATTTTTTGCAGGCAACCCTATACCACCGTGTTCAGAATAAAATAATCTTTAATTTCATTTAAATTTCATTCAATAAACAGACCGTTGCAAAATGCTAGTACAGATTTACCTGTTTATACCTGGCAACCCGATAGTTGTGACCGGAAAAGAATAGGCAACCTAACGTTTGCATATTCTATGGGCTTCATACTTTTGATTGGTATAGAATTTATCTAATAATCATACCGGTGAAATGTTTAAAAAAATAATTTTTTTTAATTATTAATTAAACATACTCTGGACTGAAATTTGCTACGCAACCCATATGGATTATATTTATTGACATATTAAATTAAATATAAAATACGTTTCATTAAATAAGCATCTCGGTGAAGGTCGTTTTATATCGGGATCTTAGACCATATTGACATCTCCGTGGCGTAGTCACTTAACAATGAGTTGCGGTACTTAGGGCCGCGGGTTTGAATCCCACACGGAACAAGTATTTGTATGGCCTATAAATAATTGTTCCGTGTTGTTTGTCCTAGTGAATTTTTTTTAATATAACCTGCCTCTACGATACAGGAAAAATCATAGTATGGAGGTAACGTTGTTTTAAGTAAAAAAATTCGATAACTATTGGTAGTAGTACGCTGACGTGTGTGCCTGTTAAAGTCGAATTTAATAATTGATTTTTAATTAAGTTCCCGATAAGTTAAAGACTTGACATTTTGAACAATAGAATACTATAATACACAATAGAATAGCTGTCAACCTTATTTATTTGTAGGATTGGCGTCGCCGGGAGTACACATACAAGCAATCACGTCGTATTATCAGTTACCACTACTACAAACACATTTTAGACTTTTGATTAATGTTTTTGACACATAAATATTTCTTTATTTTTGTTTCTAATATTCACAAAATATAATTAGTTTTGACTTACTGGTTTTAGAATATGTCTTCTTTATTTAAATTCCATTTCCCGCTGTTGTGACACGTAATTATTGCACAATTTGCAATTTTTTGAATAATTTGCATGCAGCGACGCTTGATACGAAAATTGGAAACGATTGATTGTGTTGACATTTATACTTGTGAACTGAAATGTTAGTGGCTACACGGGCTCCGCCCACTGCCCCGTTCTATTATGTATGTAATATAGTTTTCTATGTTTTGAACATAGCACAGAATCGAGATGACAAGAAGAAATGACAATGAAATCGTTTTCAATCTAATGATTGAAAATTAATAAATACTACCGTAACATAGCAGTTTAATGCCGCTGTATTATATGGTGAGTGTAGAGAACCGGAGACCCTTTTTACTTGTTACGAGGCATCCTGTTTTTGCCCTCAGATGTGACAGCGCTGCAGCATTTTTATTCTTAATTGATGATAGTAATAGATGTCTATGGGCTATTTCGTTATGATCGGGTAGACTGTGTGTTTATTTGTCACCTTTATTTAATAGAAGAAATTAATGTATTATAAAAAGGTGTATCACAGGGTATTATCAGTTTTAAGACCTTACAGTTGTGAAACGGCTTTTATGTCCGGCAATGCCGCCGCAAAAATGATTTTGAATATTATAATACTGATTATCATTTATCAACATTATGTACATACTTATAAGTTAAAAACGATTATTGAACAAGATCATTTCTTAATACTACAAAAAAAACGCATTTACAGGGGTTGCACTGTGAAATACTTTCGCGACACTTTCTTTTTATAGATGTTTTCAGTTTTCGATAGTTAGATGTAATTAAAATTGAAATGTATTCGCATTCGTATAAACAATTTTATCAACAAAAAACGAGGGAAACATAAGCATGGCCGTCATTTGGATTCAATTTTACTTAGTAACTCATATAACTATAACAGTAATTCACCAATCTAGATATAATATTTTTCGAAAACGGCACTTAAAATTAGTTGAATGAGTACTTTAAAAAACACGCTCCCGTTAACCGCATGTATTGTCTATCAAACTCAAAGAAGTCTAGCTAACTAACCGTTGTTTTGCACAAGTACATTCGTTTCCCAACTGTAAGTTCTAAACTGTGGTATTATCTTTGGTGCGCTTCTATTTTTAATGCTTATATAGGCGTGTTTTATGAAAGCTCGTTAAATAAATGATTTAAGAGCGTTTTTTTTATAGAATAAGTATGACAAACGAGTACACAGTCCGCCTGATACTAAGTGGATACTGTGGGCCATAGATATCTACCTATCCAATTAAGAATTCAACTGTAGATGCGATGTCACGTTCTCTGTACTCACCGTCGGAAACAGCATTGAGCTGCTTTTTTACGCTGGTATTCTGTGAGTGCGTGGTGCCTCCCCGAGCGAGTCGACTCATTCCCGGCTACAACTATAATATAGCTGCAGCATGGCTCTATTACGTGTAAAAATTTCACGTTTACTTATGATAAGTTTAGTTAAATAAGGCAGTGAGCTGATGAGGATAATCTTTTGCAGCAAACCAAAAGATTTTTTTTTAATGAATAAGTCCATAGACTTTCAGTTTGTGCCATAGATTATTAACAAAGATCGTAAACTCAGTCTAGCGTAGAGTAAGTTAGCGAGTTTAATGTACACCTATAGGCCCCATATATCGAACAATCCGTCGTTACGGTCATCTGAAAGAATATCGTGACGATCGCTCAAAGCTTACCGCTCATGCACGAAATTATTAGTTGTTGCGATCAATCATTTACTTGTTTGAAACGAAACGACAAAGACGTGCTATCACATACAGAAATCCGAATAATTAGTGCTATATTTTAAAATGTAAAATGAGCTATGCCTATTTGGCGCTAAATTTAATTAAGGATAGAAAATATTAATATATTTTAAAGGAATTGAGGTTCCACCCAAAAGACTATGACACACATCTATATAAATAAACACAACCATATGAGAATGACGGAACTGACGTACCTATCTTGTTGATCTCAAAAATCCATAGACATTCGATTTATCTTTACGATATTCAAGATTGCCTGGGTTTTAGTTGCGATCTTCGATGTCGTCTGCGATCGAATAAATCGCTAACGATCCCAACATATATTACAAATACAATGCAAAATAAAAAAAGATCCCTCGTTTCGATTAGTCTGAACGTACTATTCGTAACGACATACTACATTATGTCCAGCGATTGCTTGCGAGTCGACTTAATATGCCTCCGATAGAATTTCAGCGCTGCGGTAACTCTGATACGTTTTTTGCTGCAATTCTTTTTAATTTTTTTTTGTTTATAAAATTGGTGTTGTGCAATAAATAAATATGTCCTTTCTCTCAGCGAGCTGAAGTTCTCGCACAACCGCGTGACAGAAATCCGTGGTAACACGTGGCCCAGCATGAACGCGCTGCTGCGTTTGGACCTGGCGCACAACTCGCTGGGAGACTCTCTGCAGGCGGACGCGTTCAGCTCGCTGCTGACGCTGCAGCAGTTGCAGCTTCCAGCCAATGGACTCACCAAACCACCATGGGAAGCCCTCAACACGCTCTCCAGTCTGCAGTATCTGCACCTGCAGGTGAGTATTTCTTGATGATGGACGAATAACGATACTCGTTCGCACAATATGATTAAAATCATATGTATGAACTTATTCACAATAATGTTGATAATAATAATAACAACAATAAATCATTTATTTCGGACAACTTGTACATCCATATTGTGTTAGTAAAAATGGCTTACAAAATATTTTAGTATTTTGTTGATTGGGGTTGAAAATTATACTCATTACAATAATAATAATAAATTAATTTCCTACAGTTGTATTTATACTATGAGTGACCATCAGTGGAAAGAGTATGTTCCCGTGATCGTCACAAATATCATAAATCGGTTTGTTAATGTCTTCAGGATGTTATTGCAACTGTTCCTCACTGTGCTAATCAGGGAGCTCGTTTTTTTACGAATGATGGCATCGAAGCCATCAGTTTGGTATTCCGCAAACTTTCCCGATGCACTACAACACCGCGGCAGACCCAACATCATCCTGAAGACATTGTTATACTGGATTCGAAGAGTGTCTAGCGATTTCTTGGTATGTTTGACCACAGATTTCCCGTGTACATGGCGGCATACTTAAATGGCGTCACTTTAACCTCTTCTGTACAGCGAGAAAATCTGCGAGTCAACATATTACCTTTAACCGCCAGAGCCCTTCGCTCCCTTTCAATATCATCATCGTCCTTGAGGCTGCTAGTGATGACATGCCCCAGATATTTAAACTCAGTCACACGTTTGATGTTTACCAGCAGCCTCAAAGATCATGTATTCCGTCTTTTCACATTGTATGTAAGCCCGTGCCCAACAGCATACGTCTCACAGACATTCAGCATCTCCCTCAGACCACCCACCGTGGGGCTAAGCAGCACCATGTCGTCTGCGTAGCTTATGCTGTTTTTTTTAAATATTAGTAATCCTATTAATTAACATTACAAATATTACCTTTAACCACTCGTGGTAAGCTGAAAATGCTTGTGTTAGGAGTGGTTCACGACAGTAGTCGAATGGTGGATTCGAACCCGCGACCTTTTGAGTTCGCGGTCCGCGGCCTGCCGCTAGGCTACTGTCGCTTAATATTTTATTATATTTTATACTGATGCCATCAATCCGACACCCAACACGCATGCTACTCAGCCTCACGATGAGATCTTTTACATATACGTTGAAGAGCCCAGGAGACGTCAATCCCCCCTGTCTCACCCCGCACTCCAACACATACGATTCCGAAAGAGAGTCTGCCCATCTTACAGGGTTGGTCTGATTGGCATACCAATACTTCAATATATTTAGAACTCCAAAACGGTACACCCCTATCTCCAAGCTTCCTCCAAAGCAAGTCATATGACACAAGGTCAAAAGCCTTAGAGAGGTCGAGGAAACAGGCATACACCGGGGTTCCGCGATCAGTGTAATAACGGACGGTATGCTTGACACTTATGATGGCGCTTTCCGTGGATAGTCCGGGCCGAAACCCGAACTGGGCGTCGTGGACATTTAAATGACTTTGCAAGCAAGAGTCGAGCAGACCGTCCAGTACTTTAGCAATGGTTATTGCTAGTGAGATGGGGCGGTAGATACCACTGTCCGAGACATCTCCTGTCCTGTTCTTCACAATTGGCACCGCTACGGTTTTCATTAGGTCATGTGACAAGTGTGAATGACTTATGCATAGTGTAAAAAACATAGACAGTACCCTGGGCAAGTGAACCCCCGCATATCTCAGGTGTTCAACACTGAGTCCGTCGTGTCCTGGAGATTTTCCACCAGTCATCTTCTTTAATATATGCATAATTTGCTTTGCAGTGATATGTACTGGCGGTCCACCCCCTAAGCAACCGGGCATAGAATTACCCTTTAAGGTACCGTGGACATGAATTCATGTCCGCATTACGTGCTGCTATTTTCGTCATTAATTGATATAAAAATACAGTATATATTCAATTGAACACTATTTCATTCGATTCTGAACGAACTAAAGAGTATTCTGAAGAATTATATTCACTCGGTTACATAGACAAAATCAAATATAACAGCCATTCGCTTTTGTGCTGTTGGTGCTGTTAGTTGCGTAATCTTTGAAGTTTTGTGATTGTGATTTTTGTTGGATTTTCTTTCAAAAAACTGTAAGTAATGCTATTTATCTTTACTACGTAATGTTTTTGAATGATCTAAGTTTCAACAACAGTAACTTTTTATGTTTAAATTGATAAAAAAGTAGAATCAAAGAACCTCTATGCGAACAATTCATAACGGTCAAGATTTCCAATAAGATAATAATAGTATATTTCTTATTCGAATACCATAGTAAATACTTTTACTAGGAATTGCTAAATGTTATATCTATATGATTGTATAAGAAAAATAAAGGAAGACGCTATAATATATACACAAAAAGGTTTTGAAAACGAGGTTACAAAGCGCGCGCAAACTGCTATTGTCGAATTTTTAGCAAAGGTTTGCAAGTGAAAAAGTAGAATTATTATAATTATTACATGCATAATTTCGGTTCATTTAGGAAGAATATATTGTAATGATTGTAAGGACATAAAAATAAAATAAAAACTTATGATATTTCATTCATAAAATAAAATTTGTTGCCAGTAACTACACTTTATCAAGATCCGTTAGAAACAAAGAGCTGTACAAAATAAAATAAACATTTAAATGTTATGGTTATTGTTTCTACTTATCGAAAATCTTATCGGCTTTAAATAACTGTAACAAAAACCTCTTTAAACATAAGTGAGAAACAAAAATGTTTATAACAAGTGCCGCCAGCTAAGGTGACAAAGTTGTTTTTTATTACGGCGGGCGCAGTAAGAGAAAGGTTACTAGACGCGGTCGAGGAGCCAAGTGGCGAGCGCACCCTGAAATGATCTCTAAACGTGTTAGCTATATCATTAGGGTCATTAATCCCGCCCACACTCACTGGCAGACCAGGCCTAACCTCTTGCCGTCCTATAGCTTGTCAAAATTTATGAAAAATTTTAGCTGCTCTACGTTTAGCCAAAATATCCATTTTTAATTGTTCCTGATTATTCTGACGCCATCTCAGGCGACTTTTAAAAATCTTACGCGTCTCGTACATTTCTTCGTAAAAAATGCCCGAGGTAGGTGGATTATATAGAACCCAAACTTTGAACTTAAGCATGACATCCGCATGAGCTGCACGAACATGCTTGTTCCAGCCACATAGATTGTTTCTCTGATCATATTTACAGCAGCGCTCCCCACAAGTCTCCTTAGCCGCGCTACACAATATTTGTACAATATTTTCATAGAATCTGTTGAACACAGCTCTATGCTCATTCAGGTTACATGAACCATGACTGCACTCGGTAAACTCACTGACTCGTACACGTGACCGAGCGTTTGTTTCGGTCACCAGTACTGTTTCGGACACAGAGACGTAAAAATGATGTTTTGAAGCATATCCAACTGCGGAAATTCCTCCACAACTTGCAAATTTTCAAATAAAGGTATAACATATCATAAATAAGTACTTAGTGTTTTAAATAATGTTATGTTTAATTAAATATACTTAAATAAAATTATCCACATCCAGTACTACGATTGTCTCCGAAATTTTAATTGTTTTCACACTTCAATATAAATTGATTCCTAAGCTAGTTCATGTCTACTTAGCAACAGCTAAAATCAGCGATGGATTTATAGTGTGGGCAATAAACAAAACTGTTGCGTACGTAAATTTCCCAAAACATGGCCGCAGGAGTCGAATGCGAGTCAGTTACGTGACACAACTATTTTGTATCGATAATTTATTATTTTTGGCTTACCTAGTTTTAACGAAACGGGAATTAAATGTGATTTTTCGTTAAATGTTTATGTACACCTTTTTACTTTTTTTTCTTTCTAAATATTTTATACCGTAAACCGTTTATCGGCGATTATTTGTTTGTTTGTACTTTTAAATTAATTGATAAATTTTTAATTAGTTATATTGTAAGTATAACTAATTATATTGTAAGAATAGTAGTCTTAATTCGATCTGTAAGAAGCCGGGAAACTGAAAAGTAGCAAACAACAGAAAGTCAGTTTCAGATCTTTAAAACTAATTAAAATGATAAATATGTCACCCATACATTTATTCGTTTGCTGTTTGTGTAATGTTGTATTCATTTTATTTATACATCTGTTTATTTAATGGTAAAGTAGTAAAGTTACAGCCTATATACGTCCCACTGTTGGGCACAGGCCTCCTCTCATTTCTGAGAGGGTTTTAGAGCAAGAAATAGTCCACCACGCTGCCCCAATGCGTGTTGGCGAACTTCACATGTCTTCGAAATACATGTTTATTTAATATATGTTTATATGTTTATTTAATACAATGCTTTTATTACAAGTTTCCAAAAGATTCGGTTATCAAAGATAAATGGATATATTTATTCTAAACGTATTATTATTTCTACTTTTTTATAATTATTAAACGTCTAAAAGCTAAAGCTAAGACTAAAAGCCTCTGTTACTGAGACAATTTCGGTTAATTAGTTATATCTTGGTGTGAGACTCCTGGAAGATCAATGACGCTTAATAGAAAGTTATCGAAACGTGCGTTGGTCTGCACTATGCCCAAGTGAGAGCGAGCGCGCAATGTCATTTCTCTGTTTTTCACACACGTTAATTATTGGACCGAGATTCGCTACGCCTCCTGTGATTTTGCGTTTTTATAAAATATTCCTTAATGCAATAGTTTATAGATTAATCTTTGTTGCACGAATTCTAGAGATATTTGTAGGCGTAATTGTGTATTTATTGTTTGTCTATGTGTGATGGCTACGACCTGGCGACACGCGTCCCGATATTAAAAGACAGTAGAAGGCATTTCTATTGTCTTATTATTTAGATTTCTGTGGTACAGACCAATATTGAATAAAAATATTTACACTTTCAACATCGGAGCATTTGTTCGTCGTTTTTACTAATAGTGTTCATTCAAGTCGTTTAATGAAACAATCTCATCACTTGTACGGATCAAAATCTACTTTAAATTAATGATTAACTAGCAGGTAAGTTCTCACCAAAACTCCAAAATAGTATTGAAACGAAAAAAAAAACTCTGAGTATTTTTTGTTTTCTAAACAGGGGGTCTATTCAATTAGAAACACTTATCGAAGTTTTATCTTTCAATCTCGGTTTTTTCTTTACAAATTAAGTTAACAGTATTGTAGTTTTTTTATTTAAATATCCAAACATATTGGCATTTCATCCGTTCTTAGGGCTTTAACGCGTATCACATGACGCTCAAAATGCTTGGCAAAGCGAAAGTTTTCTGTGTATCTATGGCCAATATCCCCCGTAAGGCAATTAATAGGGACACCTATGTTCATCAGTACACTTCGATAGGCTGCATTAAATTAATGACGAATATGTAATTTATTTTGCAGTACAATAACATAACTTCCCTGTCGAAGTCTGCATTTGGGAACCTGCCCACTACGTTCATGGTGGACCTGTCGCACAACCAGCTGAGCAGCATCGCACCGCGCAGCTTCCAGGGCTTGCAGCAGCTGCTGCAGCTGTCGCTCAGCCACAACCAGCTCGACCGCATCCCGAACGAAGCGTTCAAGGGACTGGTCGCTTTGAGGTACACTGTACCATAAAATAAATAATATAACTACATACAGAAGTTGCACTTTGATGTTCACTACTTGCCGACGTTTTGATAGCTTACATAATTATTATTGATTAGACAAATATGCACACAAACTAAATTAAACCTTTGATCTATTATTTACGGATTTTATCGCCTTTAATTACTACTTTAACTTATTTTTATTATCCCGACGTTTTCACAGGGGGGGGGGGGGGGGGGCTGAATTGTTTGACGTCCCAATATCATAGTTAGTCCTTCAGTTTTTGAATATTAATTTTTGGTCCGATTTACGCAAAACGAGCTTATTAGCTATAGTATCATGAAGTCTTGCAGTGGTATGCTTGGGTTTGGGTTTAATTTTGTTAATTATGGGATCCCAAGCAGGTGGCAGCACCCATCCATCTTCTCTATTGAAATTTGGATGTTTTTTTAATTTCTATAGCCTCGCGTATCATCCTTGGTAGGAATCGGTGTTCTTTTGCGAGGATTTGTGGTTTATCAAATCTGATGTAATGGTGGGGACGATCTTGAACATGTTTGCAGACTGCTGACTTTCCGGAGCGTCGGTGGTTCACGTCAGCTATATGTTCCTTCACGCGGGTTTTTATCGATCTTTTCGTTTGACCTATGTAAGAGAGACAACATTTTCAATCTAGCATGTACATAACTGCATCTTGAAGAGGAATATTACATTTGATGGATGGTAAAAATTGACTAATCTTCTTGGGCGGCTTGTAGTATGCTTTAATGAAAGCTCGCTTCAAGATATAGCCAATCTTGTGAGTGACTCCTCTGACATATGGTAGTACAGCAGGCGCGCGCTCGACTGTGGCCGGCTTCCTCGTTCACTGTGACTGTTTCACTTTGACTGTTACTTGCTTGACGAGCTGAAGCTTGGCGGCCAGATGTTTTCTGTCACAGATCCCTCGTGCTCTCTGAAACAAAGATTTACAGTTGCAGTAGGTTTGCACGAATGGAAAAGTGCATTAAGTTGAACGGAGAATACATCGTAAAACAATAAAAATACAATTTAGCTATACCGTGCATATGATTTTTCTTATTTCCGATTATTTCAGTGTGCCCCTCAGTGTATACAAAAAGTTACTTACATAAATAGTGTTCAAAAAACTTTAAAATTCATTTGTACATAGCTCGTCTAAAAGGCGCTAGCCGTGACTGCTTATGGAACCTGAGATTCCGCGCGATTGTAGATAATTATATCATGCGGGTAACAACAGTAACACAGTAATAGTTGTACACTTCATATAATAAAGATTCTTTTATTAATATTACTTTTTAATTCTTTGTTGGACTAAATAACATCAAAAGCTCAATATCTTCTCAATTGTTACGTTAATAACTTCATTCCTTATTTTGCCACCCACAGGGCAAAATTTTTTCTTAAAATTAAAATTTATATTAAAAAAATTATTTTTCATGTTTACTCTTGAAGTGTAACTTAATTTAAAAAAAAAAAAAAGAATCATCGAAGTTGGTTCACAATTGATAAAGATATCGCGTAAAGTACATACAAAAACCACACGGTCGAATTGAGAACCTGTTTCTTTTTTTTTTCTAATTGCCCAAAAATCAGTTCGTCTCTAATTTTTAATAGAATAAAGGTGATAAACGAGCATACAGTCCACTTTATGGTAACTGAATGCGTTGGCCAATGGATTAGATGTTTAGATGCCCATTTATCCTCAATTAATAATCAAAATGCAGATGCGAGTTCACTCCTGAGAATTAAAATGGATTGCCTCGTTTCCAGTGAACAGGGTCTCCAGTTCTCTACACTCACCATATGAAACTCAGCAGTATTAAACTGCTATTACGCTGGTATTCTTCTGTGAGAGCGTGGTCCTTTCCGATCGAGCCGACCCATTCGTGATACAATCATTCTACCGCCTATAAAATTAATATTTTAATTTAATTATTAACTGTATGTCTTGCAGGGAGCTAGACTTATCTCACAACGGCCTGGAGAAGATCGACAACAAGACTAACGGCTTACTAGACGACTGTCTCTCCCTGGAGAAGGTGAGCTATATTTATATATATCCTATACCTTTAATATATATATATATATATATATATATATATATATATATATATATATATATATATATATATATATATATATAAAATCTCGGAAACGGCTCCAACGATCTTCATAAAATTTAGTGTCCAGGGAGTTTCGGGGGCAATAAATCGATCTAGCTAGGATTTATTTTCAGAAAATGTCTTTTTGTCCGTGTTTTCAGGCAATAAAAAAACTGCTACAATATAAGAAGGTAAATTTTGACATCGTGTTAATGATTATAATAGCTCAAGTGGATATCGAGCGGTCGCGAAATCGTAATGCCTTGGTTCGCTTGGTTCCTATCGTCGGTTTGACTTTTTTTTTCTTTTTTTTCAAGTTCCCTTCTTTTGTGAGAAAATCTATTATTTCGAGCGCTTTTTTTAGTATTTTTTAAAAATACGAAAATTTTAATAAAACTAATTGCACTCATGATTTTTTATTCAAATAACCAGTTCAGTTTTTTCTATTATGTTAATAAGATCAAAAATATTATTCATGTTTCATCAGTATGTAATTTGTATCTAAATGTAATTTCGAAAAAAACCGAGCAAAGCTCGGTCGTCCAGGTAATATATATATATATATATATATATATATATATATATATATATATATATATATATATATATATATTATAGATTGATGGTTGGTGTGAAATAGGGGCTGACATTTTTAATGTAAAAATTTATGAGACATTGTAGTTTTTACTTTACAGTTACGGCCTAATAAAGTGTACATTTGAACATAGGCCTCCCCCATAGATTGCGTTATATTACATGATAGGAGCATATCTGCCACGCGTGGCAGCAGGCGGGTTGGCGTCGCAGTTTTTATTTTTACTCGTTATTAGGGAGACGTTGCTACCCCTCTCCGGGTTTGTTTCTCTCTGTCGCCTCTCACGACGCGCACGGGAGCAGCAGGGATACGGGCCAGTCGCTGTACTTACCCGCCACTACAGTGTAACACTTGTGTTTACCTTTAGCTTGTGATTTTCTGACTCCACTGGAAAACTAAAAGTGAACTTCAAAGAAAATAATAAAACAATTTCCACATAATAGTTTCTGAAGTCGGGGCTTTAATTCTTCTATGCACTATGTCTTAGCATTATTGCTCAAATTGTTTTGTGAAAATTATTTTATTCTTTAAGTTCTTTGAAATCCGCTTTTGCTCCCTGAAAATAAGCAAAATTATACCTCCGCCAAGCGAGGTGGACAGTCTCTTGCCCTCGTAGAGATGAGAGGATTGCCTTCAAGTGGGACGTATATAGGCTGTAATTTTAGTTTAATATATGCCCCTTCTTATTTTTATAACTTTCTCATTCGTTTCGTATGCACAGTAAAGTGTTCGCTCTTTATTAAACATTCAAGTTTGTTCAAATCAGAGCATTATCTTGACTGTCTTGTTTTAACTTTAAGGTAAACTTGAGCTACAACAAGTTCGGCTTCCTGTCCAAGAAGATGTTCCCGTACAGTCCCTGGATCCCGTACAGGCTGATGGAGGTGGATCTGAGCCACAACGACATCCCGGTCGTCACGTTCGACATCACCTTCGGTACCAAGAAGCTCAAGAAGCTCAATTTGTCTGGCAACATCATTAACGACGTGAGAAATAGTAAGTTTCATGAGTATCTCAGTGTAAACTTCGTAAATTTACACGTTCGTTGCAAGTTCTAGTAAGCTAAAGTGGCAATGGCCGGTCATATAGCTCGAAGAACCGATAGTTGATAAGGAAGAAAGGTTCTCGAGTGGCAGCCTCGTACCTGTAGGCGAAGTATAGGACGACACCCCACTATACTACAGATTAATAAATAGTTTACCAACAGATACATCACTCCCATACAATAGCGAAAATACCTACGCTATAATAGTCTACAAAATCTTAATAATAATATCTGCTGTTCGTAGCGAGAAGAAAATGTACCATAAGTACACGCACCGAGAGTCGAGATTGTGTTACCCGCCGTGTGACTCACGTGCGAGGAAGTCATCGTACGAATGCGCTAGAGTTGATACCTACCTATAATGATTATTGTAATAAAACGAATGTTGCAAAATACATACATACTAACAATATATTTTATTAAACGGTTCTGGTAGGACTTTTAGCCTACCATAAAAAGATGAATCTTTATTATAAGCTTTGAAATGAGTATACAGTGTTGTTTCGTCAACATTAGGGTTCTGTAACAAAGCAGTGAAGCTAGTGAAGTTATGTTTTTTTTGCTACACTTATATGATAAATACTCTGATACATGAGTCAACGCGAAAAAAGACAATTTTTCATTTGTTTTTTGACTTTCACACCCATCCAATGCACAATAATTATATATGGTTTTGGCATTTCGACGAGTAAGCGTGGGAAACGTGCGCGGCGCTTGCACCGTGCTCAGGCGGGCGTGCGGCGGCCCTACGTCGGTTGTATCGTGGGCGATACGCAGAGCGGTAGGCACATAACGCGTGGCCTAGACATGCAGGAAGTCGATGGATGCAGGTGGCTCAGGACCGTGCTTCGTGGCATTACTTGCGGGAGGCCTGTGTTCAGCAGTGGACTTGTGGAGGGTTGTAATAAAATTTTACAATAAAATTAATTTTATGGATTTCATTTGTTTAATTTTAAATTTTATAATTCCCGACGTTCGGGTGCTTTACAGCCTTTATGCTGACAGGAGGGATTTGAGTTTTTTTTTATAGCATCCTTATTCTAAATTCTTAAACGAGCACAAAATCCACCTGATGGTAAGTGGATTTTGTGGTTTAAACACATCTACATCTATCCTCTTGATTAATTATCAAAATGTTGATGCGTTGTTTCCAGTAAAAAAAGTCTCCGGCGCTCTACACTTACCGTTCGAAACACAGCGGCATTAAGCTGTCATTTTATACTGATGAAACACAGATGTGATGTTATTCGTTGAGAAGTAAGACGAAATACCACACAAATATTTTTTATAAAAGTGAAGTGACAAATGAATTTATAGTCGTACCAACCTATCCTTAATCTCATATTATTTATTACTTCAAGACAAGAGTCCTAGAAGTAAATATTATTATATTTCAGATGTGCTGGGCAACTTGACATCACTGGAAGTAATCGACCTTTCCAACAACCAGCTGAAAGATTTAGTTTCCCGCACGTGTGAGTTTTTATATTATTTCACTTTAGATTGATATCGGTTATTTTTATATTATACTTGCCTACCACAATGCGCGTAAGTATGTTCTACTAGTGCCTAAAAATCTAGAATCCAACGTTTTGTCGTATGAAATCGTATTTACCGATCATATTGAACATATAAATGATATAAAAAGCACATTGTCAGAAAGATAAATGATTATTGAACTTATTTTAATTTATTTGGGTAGATTAACAATGATCTATAAAATAATCTTAATAATTGTGACACCAACCACACTCACCACCGCTTAAATACAGAGATATAAATTTATGTAGTGCAATTATGTTTATAATTTAAGAAGAAATTGCTTTTTAAATACACTGGGACGTGATGCCGCAATGTCTATGGAGTTTAATTAAACTTGTTAAAAATTATTTAGCTAATATCCTACGTGGATATTAGCTAAATAATTTTTAACAAGATAATAATAATTTTTAATAAAATAAAACGATGTGTCTTACCTAGTTACAAGAGCACCTCCCGCCTTCCATCAAAAGCACGCACTAACCCCCTCCAACTCCTTCACACTCCCGGCAGCGACACCTCTACAGCCACGATACGTGTTCCACTTACTTCACTACTGTGACATAGTTTTTGTCTGAATTGCTCCGGTATTGAACATACAAGTCTTTGTTAAAAATATAAATAAATAAGTAATACCCGCAGCCGAGACGAAGTTCAACTTGCCGGAGAACATCACCCACATGTACCTGCAAAATAACCAACTGGAAAAGTTGCCCATGGACAGCCTGGCCAAGGCTAACAGGCTGCGAGTGCTGGACGTGAGGAGCAACGCGCTCACCAGCTTCCCGCCGGAGCTGGTGCGCATGCTCAGGGAACAGGGGCTGCAGGTGTACTTTGATGGTGAGTCTACGATTATTTTATAAGAATTACAAGGTTATTTAAAAAACATGGCGGCTGTTTTCTTACTCTAAACCTTTTCAGAAATGAGAGGGGGCCTGCATGTGAGAAAGCTGTAAGACTCTGTAACTTGTATGGACCGTGTAGGGGCGGTGTAAAATATCCATTACCCCATATCACCCGCGGGTGTCGCAACGAACCGGACGTGCAGCAGCGTCTGCAAGAAAACAATTAAATAATAAAAACTGCGGCCAACCCGCTTACCGAGCGTGGCAACTATGGCAAATATCCCCCCTATGAGATTGCCATAAAAGAAGCCTATATTCGGCGGTAGACTTAAATATGCTGTAATGTAACGGTTTATAAGTATGAACAAAATGTTAAAGTTCCCAAAATAATATTTAGTGAACTATATAAGTCAATTACATTTATTTCAAATAACATCTTAACAAAAACCACACCTTACCTTGAACATTTTCAAAACAACATTCTTTAACGCGATTTTATAAAAATCCCTTTAGTAAATTATTCAACTTTTTTCACATCTTAATTTCTTTAACTCATCAAAACTCACATGAAATTTCACAATTCCTTTATCTATTGTATCAATCGGCGACTAGAATGACCATTTATTTGCGCTAGTGAAATCAGGGAAATAACTTTTGCGTCAATTTTGAAATATTAAGGCCCTGGAGAAGGGTCATGTTGAAATATCTATAGACGAAGAAGTCATATAATTATTTTGTTGAAAGAGCACTTTGTTAGGGAGACAGTGGTGCACAAAATAACTGTTTTCTTGTTTTGGCGATTCTTATAACAACAACACCGCTCCAAGGGAATGTACCAGATCATTTTAATCATGGTAATGATTGGATTAAGGTGCGTAATGATCAAAATGAGATGACGATGTAATGGTAATGGTGACGATAAGTCGTCATTACTAGTTCGATAAAGTATTTGAAAGTATTAGAGCATAAAACATTAAGGGAAACATTGACAATACTTCTTGTATTGTACTTGGAGCGAAGTTAAAGGATGACGATTTTGTCAATTTTTCATAGGTATAATCAGTCCCATATGTAATTGTGTTGCTCAGTTGCCTTGTCACATAATTCAAAACTGATGATTTGTGTTACCCGGACACGATCTTAAATGTGACAACTCTGTCTTACTGCCTCGTTGGTCTGGTGGTCGTAAGCATGACTGCTGGTCATTTGATCTTGGATTGGAATTCCAGCTGGGATCAAATCGGTATTAGATTTTGTTTTAAGAAATTCTCAGTAGCAACAGAGAGTGCACATGTGCTTGTTCACAAACTCGTGCAGTCCCTGCCTGCCCTTTGCATATGGCTAGTTTCCGTTGAGAGTGGCTGCCGTGCTTTTTAACATTCGGCTTGGAGGACATCATTATAATGTCGATTTTTTATTTTGTGAATATAGCTTACTAAATAATAGTAAGTACTGATACGAGTTAGTCGTATCGTTTCGTTGTCACCTCTGAGGACTGAGACGGAATGCCTCCAAGCATGTAACTGTACTGGCTCTGTATACCCTTTAGTTCCAAACAAAAGAGTGCACGCACTGTTACTTAGTGATCATGTGAGTTCTTCTTAATTCGCCATGAGTGACTAAAACATGGCCACTAAGCCCCCGCCATGACAAGAAGGGAACTCGTTTTGGGGGAGGGGTTGTATATCTACCTAGACGGATTCTTAGGCAGACGTAGAGTAACTTATATTACAGTGTGTGAGGTACATTTGTTGCAGACAATCGTCTGAATTGCGATTGCCTGGTACGGCCACTGAAGCACCACCTGAACCGTCTGCCGCGGCTGCAACAGCTGCAACAGCTGGAAGCGCTGCGCTGCGCGGAGCCGCCCGCCTTACAGCAGCAGCCGCTGCTGCAGCTGGACGAGGAGCGCCTGCAGTGCGCCGCGCAGCTGGACCAGCTGCAGCAGACCGACACGCTCTACAGCCTGGATGCGGAGCCGGACGTTGCTTTTAGGGATATACAGTAGTAAGCTTTCTATACTAATAATAATAACGTCGTGACGCGTTGATTGCCTCCTTGATCTAGTGGTTGAAAATGCGGTTTTTGGGTTTTTCTGGCAAAAATTCCAAAAAACAGCCTGGAGTCAAGAAGTTGGCGGATTCTTACCTCCGTGCCTCGGTAAAGCACATCTAGTCGTTGGTCCTACGCCTGATTTCTCTTTGGTCGTCATAGATTACCGTTCCATCGGACTATGAGAGTGAGGGAATAGAGAGTGCACTTGTGTTTGCGCATACACTCGTGCACTATAATCCTATCCTGCGAAGATAACTAGTCCGATGGCAAAATTTTGGTCTCAAGGACATTATTATAAATAATAATAACATTTATGACCCCCCCCCCCCCGGGTTTAAATGCAGAAGACGATGCTCCTCGGTACATCCCGCATCGTTCGCCGGTTTCTTTCCCTTCCACCCTAACGCTCGCTGTAAATATAACAGAACGCAAGTAACCCGGGTTCTATCCCCGCCGGCACCAATTAAATTGTTAATTGCAATTTTAAGTGCTGATTTACCATGTGCTCGGCGGTGAAGGAAAACACCGTGAGGAAACCTACACGTCTGAGGACTAAGAAAAAAAATATTTCGAAGACATGTGAAGTTCGTCAACACGCATTGGGACATCGCGGGGGACACTTCCTTGCCCTAAAACCCTCTCAGAAATGAAGGGAGGCCTGTGCCCAGCAGTGGGACGTACATAGGCTGTAAATTCACTTATTATTAATTTATGTGCGAGTGTGTGCGTAAGTTTACGCGCGTGCGTATGAACATACTTGCGTGCATGAATGCGTGTTTGTGTACTTGAGTACGTGCGTACTTTCCTGCCGAGGGTTAGGGGGAAAGGGAAAGAAACCGGCGGGCGGTAACGAGGAGCACCGCCTTCTGCATTTGAGCCCGGAGCGGTCCGTCACGGAGTCCCAGTCGCCTCAGATGACCCGAGAGGCTAACTGGGTTTAGCCCATTCGCAGAGACGACTACGGGAATAATTTCGGTCGGCAGACCACCCTACATGTCGGTCACCTCGTGAGCCTTTCACTAGGTTCTCGTCCTATGGAATGGTAATGTCGATGAAAAAATTGAATTCCTAAAGATACGTAATGCTGCGGCTACACTAACGAGCAACGTCAATGCCCATAAACGCAACAATTATTGTCTTAAATTTAACGCGATAAAATGAGTGGCTACACTTGAACGGTCAACGTCGTTTCTCGTTGAACGGCATTAAATTTGCCGTTGTACGGCGTTAAATTTGCCGTTGTTAAATTTTTCGACCGGGGAAGGACCATGCTCTCACAGAATACCAGCGTAAAATAGTAGCTTAATGCTGCTGTGTTTCGTATGGTGAGTGTAGAGAACCGGAAACTCTTTTTACTGCAAACGAGGCATTCCATGCATTGCATCTGCATTTTGATTCGTAATCGAGGATAGATGTAGATGTCTATGGGCTACAGCATCCACATACCATCAGGTGGACTGTGTCCTTGTTTGTCACCCTATCCAAAAAAATAAAAATAAAAATAAACAAAGAAAAAATGAATACAAAAAAAAAAGAAGATGGTGGATGCTACAAATGCACAGGAAACGTACACTGTAAATCTATTTATGTTTTATTTTGTTTTCCCGCACCCAAAATGCACTAGAAAGACGTCCAATGGTTTAAGCTAAATAATAAGACAAACGTAAATATATTTTAATGAAGTAATAACTAATAAGCCAATCATAAATACTGGTTAAGTGCGAATTAGATGCACATACCTACTCAGGGTTTCGTACCACTGTACACTATGAATTTTGACCTGCAAAAATTGTTTTTTTTCTCCTGCTTATTTTTCTTAGTTTCATACCATTAATTAAAGTACTTTTGAAGTAATTTTTTTTAATTCAATCTCGAAAAGCTTTTTCATTGCTCCACTCCATCGCAGCCATACGTGCAACCCCGTGGTGCTCACCGTGCACAATGAGACAAACGTAGTGTGGCCGCTTCAACTCGATCATTCGCGCGTTAATCCTTTGATGTACCGCCACTCGAGTTATCGGCAAACGGGAAACGGCATTATTAATTCCGTTGAAAATTATCGCGTTAATTCGTGGCCACACCTACATTCAACGTTCATCAACGCGATAATTAACGGCATTTCTCCTTAGTGTGGCCTGGCCATAATGGAATAGGGAGTAAGTTTTCAATGTTACTATTTAATGTTATTGAGATTGTAATATTACTTACTTTACACAAAAGAGCCAAAATTGAGTTTTAATAGAAAGTAAAAGCGGATTACGTAGTACTGGAAAAAAAGTAATGGAATAATTTCATATTCTTATGTCGCTGCTTTAATTTTTCTATCTATTATGTGTTACTAGCACCTTCAGAATATAATCTTTGACGAGAAATTGAATTTTGTATATTGTTTATTGATTAAATATTGTTGTAAAAATTAACAGACTAAAAGTTGTTAGTGAAGACAGAACGACACTAAAGCACATTATTTTCATTGTAACAAAACTGAAGACTTATATAAAAAAATATTTTCAGTTCGCAGAGCTCCATCTATATCCACTGGTTCGTGTCTACCAACGAGGACGTGGCGGACTTCTTTCTCTTCATACGAGACGACAAAAACATAATGTACTTCAGTTCGGACGTGGCCTACCAGCTGCGTTCGCTCACAGTCCCCGTCGACGACAACTTCCGCGTCGCATTGCAAAAGGGCGGCCATTTTGACGTTTGCATCCAAGCCAAAATGTCCGCGAACTTCGCACGCAAATGGTTTGACAGCCAGTGTCAAAAAATTCCCGACAACTTTGCCTCTTGGCCCAAGAAGCTTACAGTCGACAAAAGAAGACTGTCATCAAAGAAGAGGGTTTCTTACAGCTGGTTCTCCAATAACACTCTAGGTTTGGTTAGCGACTCCATACTGATTACTCTGTGCATATTCCTCGGCGTTTGTTTCAGGCGGTTGTCGGATTTGGATATTTGATAGCCCAAACAAATTCGTATTTTGTTTATATATGACTGTAACGTTTACTTTGGTTTGTCTTTGCCGAAACTATAATATTTGAGTTACCAAACAGTTTGCTATTGTTCCTTAGTTTTTTTAAATGACAACAAAATGAAATTGTTCTTTAAGAGAATTCATATAATGTATTTCATTGTTTAATGTTAATATTATTAATTTATTCGATAAATGCAATTTTTATATTCTTACACGTGGTAGAACCATGTTGTAGCTATATTACGGGTGTAGCACGAATGGGTCAGCTCGACCGGGGAAGGACCACGCTCTCACAGAATAGCAGCGTAAAATAGCAGCTGAATGTTGTTCGTATGGTGAGTGCAGAGAACCGGAGAACCTTTTTACTGGAAACGAGGCATTCCATCTTAGTCTTCAGGGGTGACAACGCATCTGCATTTCGATTCCTATTTGAGGATAGATGTAGATGTCTACAGCATCCTTTTACCATCAGGTGAACTGTGTGCTCGTTTGTCACCTTAAATAAAAGAACCGTCACATTCTGTTCAAGTCCACGGCTGAACACATGCCTTCCCCATAGATTGCCGGATATGGGAGGTTGGCAACCGCAGGTTTTTATTTTTAGTCCTTATTACGAAGACGCTGCTGCATAAAAGAAATTATGATAGAAATTTAAAAATTTATTTTGTCAAAGTCTAAATTTCATGTAGTAATTTTAAAACAGCAAACGCTGTCCGAGGTGGGAACTAACGCAGCCCGGTGGAACAGTAAAGCAACATTTATGTTGTTAAACTAATGGGACAAACCATTATTATAATACACTAAAAAAATAAAACTGTCTATTTTCTGTTTTAAGTACTTACGTATGTAACTTATGTTTCAATCCTGGCAGTCTCTTATTAGAATCAGGCAGGCATGGCAGTTTATGCTTTTTTTAAACAATTAATGGCAAGAGAAGCAAAAAAAAAACTCCTCCAGCCGCAGCGCTCTCTATTCTCGAGAGTCGACGCTCTTTTTGGTAACAAGTGTTGGTAGGGATGATACACGCCAAAACATCACACTATAATTGAGTCAGAACTCTAATCGTCAATTTCGCCGCATTGTCACAAATATGTTGGTTTAAGATTTTATTTTTTATAAGTATAAAATTTTAAACCGTATAAACACTTATATTTCTAAGGCTTAAGAATTTACTTTATTTATTATGTTTCAATGGATGTCAACACTATAGTATCTGAATATTGGCTTTAATTTTTATACTCTCCGTTTAAATATCTCGATGTGATTTTTTTAGTATTTTGTTTTTTTTTTGTTTTATATTTGTATATTTTGTTAAATAGAGATAAGCGAAAATCATTCCAATTTTACTAAAGATTTTTTATAAATATATTTTGTAAATACGTTTTTGAAAACTGTATTATATTTTATACTACTATAAACAAATGAAACTTTATACTCAGTGTAAATAAATAAAATGAACTCCGTCCGTTTATACACATTTATTGCAATAAATAAAGTTACCTATATTTTATAAATGCATTTTATTTTCTCGTTTAAGTACTACACAGTATACACACTTCCTGTTTTTAAACAAAAGCATGTTGCAATTATCTAATTACCTTTGTTGGTATACAGAAATATTTGGTTACTTATATTCGCTCTACAAAGATATTCAAAACGTTTGACGTAATGTACCTATATAATGAAAAATAAAAATAAAATATTTTACCTTCTTATTATAAAGTTAAACGTTGGAATTGAATAATATTATTTTTATTTATTTATTTATTTAAGCCTTTATTTCCCAAAAAAGAATTACATAAAATTAAATGTATTACAAAATTTCATTTACATTTACAAAACCAATCATGCCTCAAAGAAAACTTAAACAAACATTTAGATATAAATTTTTTTAGCCAGAATTTGGAATAAATTTTATAAAATTATGGTCAATAACCCGAACTAAGTCATATTATTAAAATCGAATAACAATGAACTACATTTTTTAAATAATCAAATGTAAAATAATAAAAGAAAATGATAAAAATAATAAAAGGAATGATATTATTACATAAGTATATATTCCGGTAGGCGAAGTGTAAGGCGGCTCTCCATGATGGACTGACCTGATAAGATATGCAGGAAGTCGGAGGATGCTGATGGCTCTGGACCGAGCCATGTGGTATTACTTGGAGGATGCAATTTGTTCCACAACTGGGCACAGAACTCACTTCTGAGAGGGTTTTAAGACAATATATATATATATTATATTAATTAAAATAGGTCTTTTAACAGTAAAAACTACATTGCTAAAATACAACGAGGGCTAATAATCTTACACTCACCAGATGTCGCTGGCTGGCACTGAGGTGAAATTATTTATTATGCAGATGTTCACAGTGTCATCATCGTTGAAAGGTTGTGATTTAGTTATAAGTTTTTCGATCTCTTATATATATGTACCCAAAGAAAAAACCTTAGTGCTGTGTTCTTTAATTTATTACAAATTTTTAACTTTCTTTAATTCAACTTTTACGAATGTCCGTATAGTTGAGTTCATACATTTAATACAAAACATGACTAATATTTTATAAAGAAACATTAATTTCTACACCTTTTTAACAATTTAACTTACCCTGCTGTGAAATCTGTCAAATGTTTCACCTCATTCCTAAGTGGTGTCGCTCTGGTGGTAGCAAAATGTATTCTTTAAACTATTTTTTTTGATACAACTTTCATTTTTTATTTGTTTGAACTGTAAATTATTTTATGAATCAATTTTATCTGAGCATTGAAAACTACTTACATATATAAAACAATATTACATATACATAAAATAAACAATATAAAATAATAATATTACTTATAATCCTTTAATCTTTTGCATCATTTTATAATTAATAACAATAAAGAAGTGTCACTTCTATATTTTATTTTTTTACGAAATTATAAATACATTTAAGTAATATTATTGGTGCTTTCAGCACAAGTTTTAAGTACTAGCGTTTTCCTATCGTTGACTAAAATTGTATAGAAGTATGAACAGCGCCCCTAGCGGACGTACATGGAACTGTGTTTTGTTATACAAAGTCACTCAATGGTGGTGATATAGAAAATAATGCTCGGGGGCAGTTCATTTTCATTACATGCTAAAATCCATTAAATTTACTGCTAAGACCTAACAAGTGACAATGCAGCTTGCAGCCTTTGAAAATAGCTGGAGCTGTCCCAGTATTGTCAACTTTTTTATTGGAAACAGTATTTTCGAGGCTTTTACGTTTTATGGTTTAGATGGAGTGACAACCTGATAAGACATGTTGAAAGTTAGTGGACGCAGGTGGCTCAGGACTGTGCCTTGTGGTATCCTTGGGGAAAGGCCTTGGTTTCGGGAGAATTACAGCAAGCAGTAATGATTACGATGATAAAATTGTTCCGAATTAATACTTTATATTTTATAACAATAAATAGCAATCCGCCCCGGCTTGGCGTGGGTTGTTTCTGGATCTCGCCAACTGCGCCATCTATCGGGTCCGTATATGAATCTAAACTATTCAAACACACAAAAATGTTATTATAATCAGTCGAGCCGGTTTTGAGTTTTAGCGAGACAAAGGGACAACAATCGATTTTTATATGTAGAGACCATATTATTATAATATCTTAGTTTTGCCTAATATGTGATTTTTTTGGATTATAGAAGCTTGTCCTCTAATAAAGTAGGATACTATAACGTATATTATGATTGGCTATCCTAGGCTGTATCTGAGTTGCAGCTGTCACTCACCATTTAATTTACTTTATTTTTTAATTTTTTTTCTTTGATTTATTTTTATTCGTTAATTTATTTTTTATTTTTATGAAAAACCTTACCTCTACACTAGGATTTTATCCTGTATCGTGGAGCCAGTGTACATACATAAATTTCAGAAGGACAAACATCCAAACCCGATACAATTATTTGAAGCTCAGCTCTGCTACTCATTGCTAAGCTACTACGTCACAGAGCTGTCAATATATAAATAACTTAAACATACTCTCAATAAATAACTTAAACATACTCTCAATAAATAACTTAAGCATACTCTCAATAAATAACTTAAACTTATTGTAACATAAAGTACATCAGACCTTTTGATGCACTGACGAAATTACGACATTTGGTTTATTAAGTGGTCCTGCTTGACAAATGGCTTTTATCTTGGGCAGCGTGAAGCTCGAACTCGTCGCTATCAATGGTCTTGTAGTGCGACGTGTCGCCTGACCACTCTGGGCTGTAGTAGGACGTCCAATCGTGACTCGCTGGACCTGAAATGTCATATTATGATTTTTTATATAATATTTAATAATGATGACAAACGAGCACACAGTCCACCTGATAGTAAGAAGATGCTGTAGACTATAGACATCTATATTAACCCTCGAATCGAATCAAAATTCAGAAGCGTTTTCACCTCTAAAGACTGAGATGGAATGCCTTGTTTCCATTAAAAAGGGTCTCCGGTTCTCTACACTCACCATACGAAACAAAGCAGCATTAAACTGTTATTTTACACTGTTATTCTGTGAGAGCGTGGTCCTTCCATGGTCGAGCGGAAACAGAAAAATTGCATCAATATTTTTTGCCTCAAATTTAAATAGAATTGAAAGAATAATTCATTTAAAGTATATTTAAATATTTTTTATTAACAATTCCATTGTTTAAGGCTGAATACGACGCCAATGACCTTGCTCGTTTCGCAGCAAACCACGCGCCGCCAGTACCTACGCTTTGTTTATATAGACATGTATAATACCTATAATCAAAGCCGTACGGGCTTTGATTATATTTGATTAAGCTAGCTCAGATGCAGAGTAATGAACAACACAGAGAGCATTGCTTACTTCTTAAATAAATTTTTCTTATTTATAATATTAGTTCCTATAGATTATACATTCTGTACTTTATTCGTTATAAAATATTGTTCGAAAAGTTATTGAATTGATAACGATTTTTTTTCTTAATTGGTGCATCGTACGTAAAGAACGTCATATAACTGAAAATGTTTGTTCTTGTGAGTCTTACAAGATGCCGTAATGCAAATTGCGTAAATAATAAAGAAAAAAAAAACTAAAAAGTCGATGATTGCCCCATCGTGGGGATAGGTACTGTGTATGTAAATTCTCACAAGACTACTCGACTGGTCAATCACTTCACATCCGAAGTATTTCGGTTTTTCTTAATTATGTACTTACCCCATGCTTTCGGACAATACATTGACTGACATTATTTGCGGTCTCTGTGCTTGCACTACTCTGTACATTATTTTCCGACTGGGTGTTGATATTTTATATTTTTAGTGTTTCTCACTTGAAACCAGAAAAGTATAAATGATCAGTTTGGCTAATGTAAATGAGTAAAAATGCAACCTATTAGGCAGCCTCAAACAAAAAATTACCTTACAAAAATATAAGTATTAACCTCAAAATACAACATTCGAGCGGCGTTCATGCGATAAACTCTCTTTGTTTTACCACTTAGGTAACATTTATTTCTTTTCCTACCCATATTTACATTTATAGACACTTAAACGCGTATAAAACACTAAATTAACGATTTTCGCTACAGACACATCGACTGTTGTTGCCTTACGTCACACGTCGAAGCGCCTGGTAATTTATTACGGCAAACTTTTATCTGGCAATATACGATATTATTATTAGGTGTTTTAATTAAAACGAATTATGTTAATAAATAATATTTTGTATCGAAAATAAAGATAGCAGGTACCTTCGGAATCACAATACAAACATTTTTACGTAAAAGAATTTTTCCTAAATTAAAATTCACAGAGTTTTGGAAGAACAATAATTTTATATATCATTTCTTAACATTTTTTTATTTGTTGGTATATTCATTTATTTTAAAATTTTAAAATGACAGTGACATTGTGAAGGACCCGAACAAATCTACAAAAAGGTTTTAAAGCTTAGAATTACTTCAGGTCAAAGTTCTAGTCAAGAGAAATACATTAATTTTCGCCAGTTCTCTTCGTATTCGGTAATTATTAATGAAACATACCTAGTTAAATTTTTGAATAAAAAATACCTATGATTGGTTGTGACGTCATTATATCCGTTGAGACTGTGAGCCAATCGCAATCATGCTATACTTTTGTATTTTCTATATTTAGATCACCATGTGTCACTCATAACAAACATATGCTTATAACCTGTAGTCATGATTCTTCCAGCAGCCATAATAATAGGAAAAACAATCTCATCGAGCTCATTATGTTAATCCACAAAATAATAACCCTCATTCAAATTTTCATAACATCTCAAACATTTTCACAACATGTGATAAATGCAATGGAAAATGGCATTTTTTTAATTTTGACAACGTAAACATGAGTGTTTTATCATTTCACCATGCGGTGGCGTTACTAAAGCTATACAACGACGTCACTGGCATTTGAATTGCACTAATTAAAAAAAAACCATTTTATTTGTAAAATTACATGTTAAATCATTTTTTTTAATTATTACTTATAATTTTTAGTAAACTCAAAAAAAACATCTAGTGATTCGCATCGAATTTGCACGAGTGATTCCCGGATATCGGCAATAGCGCCACCTGCCGGCTCCTACTGATTTTTAAATCATTCAGGGAACCACTCAATTACAGAAAAAAATCATTAAAATCGTTAGAGCCGTTATCGAGTTTTTGTTTTATTAACGGACAGCAATTCATTTTTATATATAGAGATTATGCGTATAGATCTCGCACTGAACGTATCTTTAATTTCACTCTCAAGCAATGATAGTCAAATTTCATAAAAGTAATCGGATCTAGTAGAGTAAACTGTGAATCTATTAGTTAGGTACTTATACGATTTTAAAGTCAAACATAAGATCTGTTGTTTTTAAGTACTTCCTGCATGTTAGATTCTGGATACCAAGCTGATTGATTATTCTAATATCGTGTATGCTATGATAAAATGTATCTTCCTCGTCTACTTTTGTGCGTTAAATTCACGGTTGGGCATAGGCCTCCACGGTATAGAACAGGAAAGAATCATTTTTATTCAAAATAGATTACATGTCATTCTTATTGAAAGATTTTTTTACTTTTACCACTGGTTCGGAAAAAACCTTCTGTCCTGGGAAGAATCAGCAAGAAATCCAACGGGACTTTCTTTTAAAAGCATAACTTATAATAAAATATTTATAAAATTGTTAGGAAAACGTTTAGAAACGGCATGATATCGAACACCTCTTTCCCAGGGGTTATTAATTATTATCAAACATGGTACTCTCTAGTAGTATAATAACCCTCCCTAAACAATTTTTGCTTGTATGTCTTTTGCAAGACAAGGTCTGCATATTTTCCGGCTAAGGAAGATAAGCCTTTACCGTTAGGCTGGGCATGCAATGTCAAGGGTTGGTATTCCCATTGGGTTCCAGATGTTTTGCAACGTTGACGTAACTGGCTGTCGCCGGTCTTTAACCAGGCGAGGTCATAAAATTTTTATTTTCACGAGGCATTTCCCATAGTCGTTTCTACGACATTCGCAGGTTAAAATGGGGTGCTAGATCCTCACGGTGAAAATGTAAATAAATCCCCCTTTAAATGTATAGGTAATAGAGGTGCCCGAATAGACTGGCGCGTATAGTGCACATGCGCCAGCTATTAAAGGTATTTGGAACCATCTCGATCACTCTATTTGTTGGTTGTGGTTATACTTAACGCCAGTAGACCAGAGCTCCCCTTTAAGACCGCTAAGCGAGACTAGTCTACATTTAAAACAGATTGGAAGAGGACGTACAACGGTGACTAGTTGGAGGTACTAGCTGGTAGATCTGAACACCCTAAAACTCAGTCGACCTTCGCTCTAGTACCTACTTAATATACTTATTATGTTTCAAATTAGCATGATCACAGTGTCCTCTAGAATGTATTTCGGTCGCGGCGGTCTCAGCCTAGCCATCTACGCAGGACAGGATTATTAGGGCATAAGTGTATGCAAGCACTTGTTCTATTTCCTCAATCTAACAGTTCGGAGAGAGATCAGGCAAGAAGAAGTTTTCCGTGACATTTAGACGAAACACCGCCAACTTCCTGTTTCCGGGTTATACTAAAAATTTAGTGTCGAACCAGACTTCAGACTTGAAACGGTGATCAGCTGTCGTGCTTGTGACCACTTGACCGACAAGACAGTGTAAGTTAACATTCACAACCACTAAGCACATTGTCTCGAAGGCTCTATTTAGAATCTAATATCTATAATCTATATCAAGTTCTAAGAAGGCGTAGTGATGACATTGTAGATTCAACTATCTTAAAAACAATGAGTGCAACTTTTGTAAGCTGCGCTTGTTGTTTTAACTTGTATTTCTAACTGACGTAGGTCACTGCCAGGTCTCACGCAAAGACTGTTACAAGGAATGAACTTGAGCCGTCTGCAACCATACAACAATTAAACAAGTGTTAGATCCGCGCTGCAGCTATATTATGGTTGTAACATGAATGTCTACTCGACCGGGGTAGAACCACGCTCTTACCGAATACCAGTGTAAAATAGCAGCTAAATGTTGCTGTATTTCGTACGGTGAGTGTGTTACCACTCAGTGAGATGGTGAGAACCATTTTACTGGAAACGAGGCATTTCATCTTAGTCCTCAGGGGTGACAACGTTTCTGCATTTTGATTCTTAATCTAGGATAGATGTCTATGGACCACAGCATCCACTTGATCTGTGTGATCGTTTGCCACCCTTGTTGATAATTTACGACTGAATTAGCAGTAACTTTCACGTTAGCATTAAAACAATGTTGGTTCAGTTGAGTCAAATTGGCAAGGCAAACAAGTTTGACCAATGGGTGTCCCACGAAATCAATGATCGCTAGCATGAAGCACGCATCGAGATGTGTCTTGCACTACTCAACAGGCATACAAACGAAGGAATTTTGAACCGTATTGTTACCTGCGACGAAAAATGAATTCTGTTTGATAATCGCAAGCGCTCAGCAAATTGTTTGGATTCTAGTTCTCTAAACTCGCACGTCTTCAGAGTTTGGACAACTTTTTGGCAGGAAAAAAATTCAATACTCTAGAGGTAGTACAAAATACTTTTGAAGAATTTGTTGCCTCCCGTTCAGATGATTTCTCCAGGAAGAGAACGAACTGCCACTGCGTTGGTAAAGATGCATCGATTGCATATGTGATTAATAGAATCAAAAGTAAAAAAAAATTAAGTCAACTTATTTAATAAAAAACGGCAATTTCATAAGTAACCCCTAATATAATATTATGTGATATAATAAAAGAGGGCGTCAACATTTAGAGCCCATCAGTGCATGGTGAGTCCGAGCAGACCAGCTACAAGCAGCATCAATTCTCAAGTATGACTCACGTGGTAACCATGATGAAAACTTTGCTTCGTCATTTCTATCTGCGATTATTTTGAATTATATTAAATATTCTTTGCATATCCGTGTGTGATAAAAATAAATAAAAAAGTAACAAAATCTTATTTAAATAATAAGGGGAGGTTGTCTTACCAAAGGTGGACTGACTTCTCGCGTATCCTGCAACGAAAATACGAGTAGATCAAACAGATGCTTATTGACAATTTAAATAAGATTTTGTTATCGACTTTTTATTATAGCTTCTAAAGTCTGGCCTTTAATACACTTTGTCTAGCACCAACTTCACAAGCTATTAAATTATATGGACATTATTTTTTTATTTTTTTTATGAACTCGGTTTTTACTTTTTATGGGGTGTACACTTTCGAAGTACAAGACCATAATTATCATTACAGCGCTTTACGAGTCTACTGCTGAACATAGGCCTCCCCCAAAAAGTGCCACAAAGCACGGTCCTGAACCACCTGTATCCATCGACTTCCTGTATGTCTTACCAGGTCGATACTCGACTTATTTTATTTATTTATTTATTTACACTTTATTGCACCGTAAAAAGATTACAAAGGGCGGACTTAATGCCATTAGGCATTCTCTCCCAGTCAACCCGGGACGTGTGGAAATTACGTGATAGGTGACAAAATAGAATGAACAATAGAGTAAATCAAGGAAAAAAAACTACTGATAAACTTAAAAACAAACTAATATTATATATGCAAATACAATAAACTTATATACACCAAAATATAACACAGATAATATATAATATATACATACATATTCATAGATACATAAATATATACATATTTTAAATACAAATAGATATATAATATAAACCTATAAATAAAATAACAACAAGGGTAACCAAAATTAACCATAATATTATCTATCATCTAATTTAGTGGGAAGCCGCCCCACACTTCAACTACCGGTACGAGGCTGCCACTCGACAATTTGCTTCCCCATCGATCGTCGGTTCTTCGAGCTATATGGCCGGCCCATTACCACTTAAACTTACTAATCCGTTGGGCTATGTCGGTCACTCTGGCTCTACTGCGGATATCCTCATTTCTAAGTCTATCACGCAGAAAAATTCCGAGTATAGCCCTCTCCACAGCTCGCTGAGCGACTTTGAGCGTCCTCATACGGCCAGCAGTGAAGGACTACGTCTCAGTTCCATATGTCATCACTGGCAACACGCACTGGTACAACTTAGTTTTCCGATTTTGAGGTATAAGTACCTGACGAGAAGATGTGTCGTAATTTCCCGAATGCTGCCCAGCCGAGTTGAATTCGCCGATTGACCTCTCGGTCGAAGTTGGACTAGCCGGACTATTTGTCCGCGGTAAACGTACTCGTCAATAACTTCGAGCTTAGTGCACCCAACCACTACGGGCATAGGTGTGACATGGACATTAAAAATGATCTTTGTTTTGTCCATGTTCATCCTATCCTATCCGTTGGGAGGCACTATTGAGGTCATTGAGCATAGTGCATAAGTCCTCCAGCGATTCTGCCATAAGGACTATATTGTCGGCAAATCGAAGGTGAGTGATGTACTCGCCATTGATGTTAATACCGTATCCTTTCCAGTCCAGTAGCTTGAAAACGTCTTCCAATGCAGCGGTGAAGAGTTTCGGGGAAATAACGTCACCCTGTCTTACAACTCTCTGCAGTTGGATAGGTTTCGTAATCTGGTTCTGTACTCGGATGATAGCCATCGTAGCCCTACTGTACAAACACTTCAGCACTTCGATATACCGACAGTCAACTTGGCACCGCTGAAGAGACTGTAGCACCGCCCAAATTTCGACGGAATCAAAGGCTTTCTCATAGCCCACATACGCTAGGCAAAGTGGCAGATTTTACTCTTCGGACTTCTGCACAATTTGCCGAAGGCTATGTATGTGGTTTATGGTACTAAAGCCTTTTCGGAAACCGGCTTGTTCGGGAGGCTGGAAATCGTCGAATCTGCGTGCGAGACGATTCGTAATGACTCTTGAAAACAGGATATCGGTCTGTAGTTCTTCCAGAGGGCGTTGTCACCTTTCTTGAAGAACAAGACCACCGCACTTCTGCTCCACGCCTCCGGAGTAGTGCCACCATGGAGGACGGAATTAAAGAGCCTCTGAAGGACTCCAAGGACCGGTTTTCCACCCGCTTTCAGAAGCTCCGCTGTAATTCCATCCTCGCCCGGGGACTTGCCGTTTTTAAGGTACTGGAGAGCCATTCTAATCTCGCTCAGACTGACGAATAGTGTCGGATAAGACCCGCTCATGGATCGTTACTCACACTTGCGTGTGTCTCCAACGATGATGTGTACAGCTGCCCATAGAACCTCTCAATCTCACTCAGAATCTCAGGTGTCCCGGAAACGATGCTGCCACACTCAGTCTTCAGCTTTGACAGTTGGCTCTCACTGGCAGACAGATCTCTGGCAAAGATTTTGGAGCCCTGGTTCCGCTCAATCGCTTCTACAATACGAGCAGTATTAAATTTGCGTAAGTCTCGCCACATGCATTTGGAGATCTGTCTGTTCAGTTGCCTGTATGCTGTCAAATCTGTTGACGATTGCAGCCTCATCTCCCGTCTAACAGCCATGAGATTAAGAGTGTGATCGGAGAGCTTTTGTGTGTTGTCGTTGTGCGTGCCGGTCTTGCAGAACTTAGCTCAGACCGCATGGACAGTTTCCACGAGTCATTCTAATTATAATACGATATTTTATTATTCGTTCCGCTGACTGAATTTCTAGTTACAAAGTATCATATGTCAATAGATACAATAAAAAAGTAACAATAGATATTTTAAATCATAGACTTTTTAAATCATAGATTCCACGTGGTACTTCCACCTACACTTTGTAGGTGGAAGTACCACGTGGAAATGGAAGTGAATGGCGCGGAACTTCATCTGACACAATAAACGGATCCCCTTTAGTGTGCCAGACTGCGGTCACGGTAGAGACTAATGGTCTTGATGGACTTTGGCCTCCATCATGATCGCGGTACCAGACGTCAGCACCTGCTACGATGCTGCCCATCCAGTTTAATAACCCACTTTAAAAAAAGGAGGCAGTACTCAATTCGACTGTATTTTTTATGTGTTACCTCAGAACTTTTTCCAAGGTGAATCGATTTTGATTCTTCTCATGTGGTCCCATATAAATATGATCTTATTTGAAGATTGATCCGTAGTTTTTGAGTTATTCTTTAATGATGCATATTAATTTGACCTCGACTACAATGATGATGTTCTCATTTTATTTATATTAAAGTCGATTGTACAAATTTTTTAAATTTTACCACTTGTTTACTACATGACCTATTTATGTTCCTTTAATTACAAAAGACTGTACTTAAGGAATTGTAGTTGCATGATTATTTTGCTTGAACGTAGTTTAACTCATATTATGATTTCTAAATAAAACCAATCAATATTATCATCGTTACCGCCGTTCCCACGGGCATTGTTGTACTAAAACTAAGGAATGCCACGAAACACGGTCCCGAATCATCTGAAAACATCAACTTCGAAAGTCGGTGGGCTCTCAGTTCTTACTACTTCAGTTTATTGATAAAACTTATAATTAAAAACTGACGTGGTAGAGTCACAATGCAGCTTTATAATAGCTGCAGCAAAAGGGTTAGGATCGACCGGGGAACTAAGTTTTTACAGAATACCAGCGTGCGGTAGCAGAATAGTGCTATGTTTCGTATGGTGAGCGAAGAGAATCTGGGACCATTCTTACCAGTAACGAGGTATTCCACCCCAGTTTCATCCAGTTCTCCGGGGTGACGATGCATCTGCATTTTGGTTTTTAAGTATCTATGGGCCACATCATCCACTAATAATTATGTTGTGCTCATTTGTTACTCTTATTAAATAAAATAAAATAATATATTTATATAATTTGACAATATATTATATTTATCGAACTACCATAATTTTTACTGACTTACACCTAAAATGTAAACAGTTTTAACATTTCAAATAGTATATTTGCCAGTCATCTGAACTGTCTCCAAAAGCTTTTTAACAGCAAACAGCAATAAAAAACAGTGGTTGCCAACCCACTCGGCAAGCGTGGTAACTAATAATTATGCAAATATCCCTCCATGAGTAATGATACAAACAAATGGCCCACAGTCTCCGGCGGCCCCGCTATTCCTGGCTACGGTAGCGGCCATGGTAATGATGGAGTAGGGGGTGCTAAGAATCTCCGGTGGAGGTTCGGTTGCCACCTACGACGATTCAACCAGGCAACATATAACGCACGCACCCTGAGGACTGACGAGAAGATCCTCAAGCAAGAAGAGGTAGACAAGTTGCGCTGGCATATTATAAGGTTATGCAAGGTCCGAAGAGAGGTTGAGGAGACGGTAATCCTCGAATTAGGCAACTTGTTATGTCACCGGGTGGGCGACCATCTGTCCCAAGGAGGTGTTGTATTTATCATCCACAAGTCTTTCGTCAACAACCTTGTAAAGATTGGGAGTGTGTCGAAGAGGATTGCGTACCTTATACTCGGCACATCCCGATGAGGAGATGGAGGAAATGTATGTAGATACCTCTGGAGCCATGCATTCCTCCAAAACCCATTATACGGCGTTGATAGGAGACTTCACCACAAAACTAGGCACAGGAGAAAGCGATGACCTGAAGGTAGGCAAATTTGGAATAGGGCAACGGAACCCAAGGGCTTAGCAGCTTGCCGACTTCATGGAGAACACCGAGAAATAGGGACTATTTATGATGAACTCTTTCTTCCAGGAGCGGCCCCACAGGAAGAGAACCTGAAACGTTAAGTTGGAAAGGTCTCCTCTAATGAAATCAACGCTCCGTCCCCTCGTACGCTAATCCAGGAACCCGAAAATTTTTAAGCTCGAATTATAAAATCGTTTTCAGTGCCTAGAAGTCTGCAATACAGTGGACGATATGAATGACAAGCTCGTGGAAACTGTCCATGCGGTCGGAGCTAAGTTCTACAAGACTCGCCGCAAAACAACACAAAAACTCTCCATCACACTCTTAATGACATGTCTGTTGGACGGGGAATGCAGCAGCAGTCTTAAGCAGATCTGACAGCTTGCAGGCAACTGAACAGACAGATCTCCAAATACATGCGGCGGGAATTACGCAACTGCAATATAGCTCGTATTGAAGAAACGATTGGGCGAAACCAGAGCTCCAAAGCCTTTACCAGAGATCTGTCTGCCAGAAAGAGCCAACTGTCAAAGCTGAAGACTAAGTTTTTCACGTGAGATTTTCAGTGAGATTGAGAGGATGTATATATGCAGCTGTACACAACGTTATAGCTACACTTGCGTGTGGCTCTAACGATCCAAGAGCAAGTTTATTTCGATGATATCCTATATGTTAGTCTGAATTAAATGAAAATTAGAATGTTTCTCCAGCAACTTAAAAACGGCAAGTTCTCATGCGAGGATGGAATTGCAGAGAAGCTTCTCAAAGTGCGTGGAAAACCGGCACTTGAAGCTCTTCAGACACTCTTTAAGTCCGTCCTCCATGGTGGCATTACTTCGGAGGCGTGGAGCAGAAGTGCGGTGATTTTGTTCGATAACGCTCTCTTGAAGAATTACAGACTAATTTCCCTTTTGAGCCGCGTCAACGAGCAGTTTTCGAGAGACATTACGAATTGTCTCGCACGCAGACTTGACGACTTCGAGCATCCAGAACAAGCCGGATTCCGAAAAGGCTTTAGTACAATAGGCCACATAGTTCCCACCCTTCAGCAAATTGTACAGTAGACCAAAGAGTATAATCTGCCACTTTGCCTGGTGAATGCGATCCATGAAAAAGCTTTTGATTTCGTCGAAAATTGGGTGGGGCTACAGTCCCTTCAGTGATGCCAAGTTGACTGTCGTTATATCGAAGTGCTGAAATATTTGTACAGTACGTAGGGCTACGATGGCTATCCAAGTACAGAACCAAAGTACAAAACCTATCCAACTGCAGAGAGGTGTTTGAGAGAGCACGAGGGATCTGTGACAGTAAACACCTGGCTGCCGAGCTCCAACACGTCAAACAAGTTTTGCATGACAACAAGCTTCGGGTTCCGCGCCTACGTCACAGAGAACGAGTGAAGCCGGCCACAGTCGAGCGTGTACCTGCTGTACTGCCATATGTTAGAGGAGTCACTGACAAGATTGCCTACGTCTTGAAGCGGGCTTCCATCAAAACATACTTCAAGCCGCCGAAGAAGATTGGTCAGTTTTTACCATCAGTCAAGTGTAACGTCCCTCTGCAAGATGCAGGAGTGTACAAGCTTGATTGTGAATGTGGTCTCTCCTACATAGGACAAACTAAAAGATCAATTAAAACCCGCGTTAAAGAAGACATAGCTGATGTGAATAATCGACGCTCTGGGAAGTCTGCAGTCTGTGAACACGTACAGGATCGCCCCCGTCACTACATTAGATTTGATAGACCACAAATCCTCGCTAAAGAACACCGATTCCTTCCAAGGATGATTCGCGAGGCTATTGAAATCAAAAAAATCCTAATTTCAATAGAGAAGATGGCTGGGTGCTACCATCTGCTTGGGATTCTATAATAAATAAAATTAAATCCCAACCCAAACATACAACTGCAAGACTTCATGATACCATAAGTTCATACTGTGTAGATCGGAACAAAAGTGAAATTTTAATCTATGGTAACCGTGGTTAACTATGACATTTGGACATTGAACATCTCAGTCCCCCCCCCGTGCCCATGGGTGCTGCAAAGCGCTCGAAACGTCGGGTATTTAAAAAGTTAAATAAACGCGATAGAATCCGTAACAACTAGTATTATTTAAAGGTGTAACACAGGTTGACGTTATATATTTCCCCGAAAGTCTTCACCGCTGTATTGGAAAACTTATTCAAACTACTGGACTGGAAAGGATACGGGAAATGGCGATAACATCACTCACTTTCGATTTGCCGACGATATAGTCCTTATGACAGAATCGCTGGAGAACCTGAGCACTATCCTTATTGATCTCAATAGTGCCTCCCAGCGGATAGGGCGTAAGACACCTATGCCGATTGTTGTTGGGAGCACTAAGCTCGAAGTTGTTGACGAATACGTTTACCTGGGACAAATGGTCCGACTTGGTATGTCCAACTTTGGCCGAGAGGTCAATCGACGGATTCAACTCAGCTTGACAGCTTTCGGGAAATTACGACACATCTCCTAGTCAGCTATACCTCAAAACCCGAAAACGAGACTTTACAACCGGTGCATGTTGCCAATGACGACTTACAGAACTGAGACGTAGTCCTTCACTGCTGGGGCTAGGCTCGGGGTTTCTCTGCGTGATAAACTTAGAAATGAGGATATCGGCGGTAGAACCAGAGCAACCGACATAGCCTAATGGATTAGTAAGCTAAAGTGGCAATGAATCGGCCATATAGCACGAAGAGCCGACAATCGATGGGAAAAAAGTTCTCGAGTGACAGCCTCGTACCGGTAGGCGAAGTGTAGGGCAACCCCCCACTAGATGGCGTGACGACCTTGTTAGACAGGCAGGAATTCGATGTGATGATATATGGATCTGAGACGTAGTCCTTCACTGCTGGCCGTATGAGGAAGCTCAATATACTTCAGCGAGCTATGGAGAAGGCTATGCCGGGAGTAGACGTAGAAATTATATATATATATATATATATATATATATATATATATATATATATATATATATATATATATATATATATATATATATATATTAGTAGTATAGTAGTAGTAACATAAGGTGACAATAGGCCAGCTATATAGCCAGAAGAGTCGACAACTGATGGGGAATATAGGTTTTTGAGTGGCACTCTCGTACTGGTAAGGGACGTGTGGGATGGCCTCTTACTAGATGGAATGATGACGTGGTAAGAAAAGCAGGAAATCGATGGATACAGGAGGCTCAGGATCGTGTTTTGTGGCATTCTTTGGGGGAGCCTAATGTTCAGCAGTGCACTTGTGAAGGACTGTAATAATGATCATGATGATGATGAATAACCCCTAGGTGATAAGGTGCTCGCTTACAAGCTATTTGTAAAATAAATTTTGTAAATAGTTTGTAAAAACTTTTATATTGTAAAATTTACCTTTGAAAAAGTCCCGCTGAGTTTCTTGCTGGTTCTACCCTTGACAGAGGTTTAATATCAAGGTTTAATATCAAAGGTAAAATATGACTTTCAATAAGACTTACGTACATGTGATCTATATTGAAAAAAAAAACGATACAGGTTAGAAATTAGTGTTACTAACCGTGGTGCTCGTGATGAGGGGACCAAGACCAGTCGTGATGATGGCCAGAGTTCTTGGATTTCAATGTCGTGAAGAATGCCGCCACCTGTTAATAATAATTATTATTTTTTACAAAAAGTAAAAGTAGGCTTCAAGGAATTAAAAGGAAATTGACTTTGCCGCCCTTAGGGGTGGAATATTTTTCTCCACATTTATATGAGAATACCCCTGAATTTGGCCGTGTAGTGACGGTTGAGAATGTCCTGATAACAACAATAATATAATAAAAAACTGCGGTTGCCAACCCGCTCGCCAAGTGTGGCAACTATGGCAAATATCCCCCCATGACCAACGATGCAAATAAACGGCCCCCAGTACCCGGCGGCCCCGCTAATCCAGGCTACGGTGGCAACCATGGTAACGGCGGGGCAGGGGTGCCAAGAATCTCCGGTGGAGGTTCGGTTGCCACCTACGACGACTCCACCTGGCAACATATAACGCACGCACCCTGAGGACTGGCGAGAAGATACTGGAGCTGGAAGAAGAGGTAGACAAGTTGTGCTGGCATATTAGGCTAGAAAGGGTCTATAGTTTTAAATATCTTGGACATATTGTGACTGACAGCCTTAAAGACGATGAAGACATTGAAAGAGAACGTAGGGCACTGTCGGTCAGGGCGAATATGTTGGTGCATAGATTTGGTCGCTGCACTGACGCTGTCAAGATCACGCTTTTCAAAACATATTGTGTGTCATTTTATTCTTGCAGTCTATAGACCAACTACACCAAAAAGGCTTATAGTGCACTACGCACTCAATACAACAAGGCATTCAGGGCGCTGTTGCGGCTCCCGCGCTACTGTAGCGCGTCTGCGATGTTTGCACTGGCGGGTGTGGATAGTTTTGATGCAATAATCCGAAAAAAACCACATCTTTGCTAAACAGAGTGCGCGGCAGCGGCCACAGTGTGCTGAGTGAGATTGCCGACAGTGGGGACTGTCCACTGATCAAAAACTATGATCTCCAGAACCATGTTCTGCTTAATAATTAAATATAAAAAAATGTATAAATTATATTACTAACATATATGTAAGTTTTTCTCTACTAACAATTCCTATAGCTTTCAAGTTGTCCGAAATAAACAATTTTAATTTTAATTTTATTTTATTTATTTTTATATTATTGGAATACCCGAGGTCCGAACAGAGGGGGAGGACACGGAAATCCTCGAGTCCGGCAACTTGTTCTATCACCGATAGGGCAACCATCTGTCCCAAGGAGGTGGAGGATTTTACGTCCACAAGCCTCTAGTCAACAACGTTGGAAATATTGGAAGCGTGTCGACGAGGGTCGCATACCTGGTACTCAGAATCATCAAACAGTATTCGCTAAAGGCCATACAGATTTACGCACCAACTTCGGCACATCCCGATCAGGAGGTGGACGAAATGTATGAGGATATTTCTAGAGCCATGCATTCCTCCAAAACCCACTATACGGTGTTGATGGGGGACTTCAACGCAAAACTAGGGAAAGCGGTGAGCTGAAGTTAGGGAAATTTGGAGTAGGGCAACGGAACCCTAGGGGCCAGCAGCTGGCCGACTTTATGGAGAAAGAGGGACTCTTTATGATGAACTTTTTCTTCCGGAAGCGGCCCCACAGGGAGTGCACCTAGTCGAGCCCCGACGGTTCGACAAAAAATGAGATTGACTTCATTATGACGACCAGACGCCAACTGTTCGGTGATGTCTCAATGATCGCGAGGGTGTTGAAACGTTAAGTTGGAGAGGTCTCGTCTAGTGTAATCAGCGCTCCGCCTCTCTCGTGTGCTAATCCAAGATCCTGAAAACTTTCAGCTCGAATTACAAAACCATTTTCAGTGCCAGGAGCAGGGGGTGCTAAGAATCTCCGGTGGAGGTTCGGTTGCCACCTACGACGATTCAACCAGGCAACATATAACGCACGCACCCTGAGGACTGACGAGAAGATCCTCAAGCAAGAAGAGGTAGACAAGTTGCGCTGGCATATTATAAGGTTATGCAAGGTCCGAAGAGAGGTTGAGGACACGGTAATCTTCGAATTAGGCAACTTGTTATGTCACCGGGTGGGCGACCATCTCATCAGAATTATAAAATCGTTTTTAGTGCCTAGAAGTCTGCAATACAGTGGACGATATGAATGACAAGCTCGTGGAAACTGTCCATGCGGTCGGAGCAAAGTTCTGCAAGATCCGCCGCAGAAAAACACAAAAGCTCTCCGATCACACTCTTAATCTCATGGATTTTAGACGGGTAATGAAGCTGCAGTCGTCAGCGGATTTGACAGCATACGGGCAACTGAACAGATAAATCTCCAAATGCATGCGGAAGGACTTACGCAACTTCAATACAGCTCGTATTGAAGAAGCCAATGAGCGGAACCAGGGCTCCAAAGTCTTTGCCAGAGATCTGCCTGATCTGCCAACTGTCAAAGCTGAAGACTGAGTGTGGCAGCATCGTTTCCGGGACACCTGAGATTCTGAGTGAGATTGAGAGGTTCTATGAGCAGCTGTACACATCATCGTTGATGCCACACGCAAGTGTGAGTAACGATCCAAGAGCAAGTCTTATCCGACACTATTCCGATGATATCCCGGACGTCAGTCTGAGCAAGATTAGAATGGCATTCCAGCACCTTAAAAACGGCAAGTCCCCGGGCGAGGATGGTATTACAACGGAGCTTCTGAAAGCGGGTGGAAAACCGGTACTTGAAGTCCTTCAGAGGCTCTTTAATTCCGTCCTCCATGGTGGCACTACTCCTGAGGTGTGGAGCAGAAGTGCGGTGGTCTTGTTCTTCAAGAAAGGCGACAACGCCCACTTAATGAACTACAGACCGATATCCCTTCTGAGCCGCGTCTACGTATTGTTTTCGAGAGTCATTACGAATCGTCTCTCACGCAGACTCGACGACTTCCAGCCTGAAAAGGCTACAGTATCATAGACCACATACATACCCTGCGGCAGATTGTACAGAAGACCGAAGAGTACAATCTGCCACTTTGCCTAGCGTATGTGGACTATGAAAAAGTCTTTGATTCCGTCGAAATTTAGGCGGTGCTACAGTCCCCTCAGCGGTGCCAAGTTGACTGTCGGTATATCGAAGTGCTGAAGTGTTTGTACAGTAGGGCTACGATGGCCATCCGAGTACAGAACCAGAGTTCGAAACCTATCCAACTGCAGAGAGGTGTAAGACAGGGTGACGTTATATCCCTCTCTCTTCTTCTCTTCTACTCTTCACCGCTGCATTGGAAGACGTTTTCAAGCTACTGGACTGGAAAGGATACGGTATTAATATCAATTGCGAGTACATCACTCACCTTCGATTTGCCGACGATATAGTCCTTATGACAGAATCGCTGGAGGACCTAAGCACTATGCTCAATGACCTCAATAGTGCCTCCCAACGGATAGGTCTTAAGATGAACATGGACAAAACAAAGATCATGTTTAATGTCCATGTCACACCTATGCCCGTAGTGGTTGGGTGCACTAAGCTCTCGTTGTTGACGAGTACGTTAACCTGGGACAAATAATCCGACTAGGTAAGTCCAACTTCCACCGAGAGGTCAATCGACGGATTCAACTCGGCTGGGCAGCTTTCGGGAAATTACGACACATCTTCTCGTCAGGTATACCTCAAAACCTGGATACTAAATTGTACAACTAGTGCGTGTTGCTAGTGATGACCTATGGAACCGAGACGTGGTCCTTCACTGCTGGCCGTATGAGGATGCTCAAAGTCGCTCAGCGAGCTATGGAGAGGGCTATTCTCGGGGTTTCCCTGCATATTAAACTTAGAAATGAGGATATCCGCAGTAGAACCAGAGTGATCGACATAGCCCAACGTATTAGTAAGCTGAAGTGGCAATGGGCCGGCCATATACTCGTAGCACGAAGAACCGATAACCGTTGGGGAAAAAAGGTTTTGACACGCAGTAAGTCGATGGATGCAGGTGGATGAAGGAAGCCTATGTGCGGTAGTGAACTTGTGAAGGGCTGTGATGATGATGATGATACATTCGTTACATTGTCAGATTTCATAGCGGAGGAAATAAATCGTTAGGAAAATGTTATAAAGTTTAAGGTTTCTTTCTGTAATATTAGGTATATTTTATTATATGGATGTATGTATATATGCTTGAGTGTATATGGATGTGTATATATAATACATTTAATGTGTGTATATATGTTTAAGTATATGTTTATATTTATAGGCCATAAATAAATTGGAGTAGATATTCAAAGGGAAAGCTTTGTAAAGTCAGCCGTGCACAAATTTCTGTTTTTTGTTAATATGTGTATATTGGCTCTCAAGATACAGGTCTACGTGCCTAGTGTGAGAACCACTGCTAAATTATTTGTAAAGGTGCTAACTGTTAAATAAAGTATTTTCATTTTTCCTTTTCATTAGTTTCATTAAAATGGATAGAACAAACTACGGATACTTCTAAAAGTAAAATAATAAAAAAATTGTTAAAAGTGTGCAAAAAAATTAAGGATCAACCACTGACGTATTGTTTTATGTATAAATAGTTATAGATGTAAACACTAGAATCAGAAAAACTTTTATAAAAATGCAAATTTCCGCTTATGATGACTGTGTATTAATTACTTGACCTCAGTGACAACTAGTGACATCTGGTGAGCGGTAAATCATTAGCGCTCATTCACATTAGCGCTACTCGTAAATGTATTTGCAAAAGCAGACATTCCTCAGTGACGTCACATAAAAGGCAAATGCAATTAGTACCGTCCTGATAAAAACTCAAAATAAAGAAAACCTCTCGCCGTCGCCGACCAGCTTGCCGAGCGGGCCTGTGTACTGCAGAGGATGTTGCATTAATGACTGCAGAAAGTAAAACCGAAACTTAGTTTAAAAATCGAAAAAAGTAACCACGCGTTTTTGCGGATATGAAGCAAGCACTCTATCTTATTGACTCTTAGATTAATCTCAAGTTTCAAGCTTGAGCAATCATCGACAGTAGTTAATAGTAAACCTCCCAACTACTAACGCATTGTACGTAATTTAAATTGAATATCAAACGAGAGCTCTTTACGGTTTTTTTTCTTCAATCAATTTACTTTCAATACTCTACGCGGTAGGTGTACGCACCGTAGATTTGGAGATTGCACAAAAAATAATTTTATTAACACTATTGTACGTTTTGGATTTTTAGGTTAGCGTCTCAAGACTCGTGGAAATTCTGCTTTGTTTCTCTTGACTATCTATAGAAGAGTTAATCAAAATAATATATAAACGTGCAAACGTAGCCGGTATTCAGTGATGTTATAAATTAATAAAGCGCCCCCCGCCCACCCCCACGCAACACTAATGGTCTGCGAAATAATATATTTTCATTTCTCGTTTCACTTTTACCTTTTTTACGATATTCTATTGTGTCGCCATCTCACGGACATAAAACTAAAGAAAGCTAAACTGACAAATGCTATTTCTTTTTAGGGTTCCGTAGTCAACTAGGAACCCTTATAGTTTCGCCATGTCTGTCTGTCCGTCTGTCCGTCCTCGCTTAATCTCTGTGACCGTTAGCACTAGAAAGCTGAAATTTGGTACCAATATGTGTATCAATCACGCCGACAAAGTGGTAAAATAAAAATTGGAAAAAATGTTTTATTAGGGTAGCCCCCCTATATGTAAAGTGGGAAGTGATTTTTTTTTTAATTTCAACCCTTACGTGTGATATATTGTTGGAAAGGTATTTAAAAATGAATAGGGGTTTACTAAAATCATTTTTTGATAATGTCAATAATTTCAGAAATAACCGCTCCAAAAGTAAAAAACAATGTGTCCCCCCCCCTCTAACTTTTGAACCATAGGTTTAGAAAATATGAAAAAAATCTTAAAGGTAGAACTTTATAAGGACTTTATAGGAAAATTATTTTGAACCTGGATGGAAACAGTTTTTGTACAAAAAAGACAAAAAGTTGTACAAAATAATTTCTGGACTAAGTTTGTAGTATAATCGTCTAAGCAGGCACTTTTTTTTTACTTCGTTTACATATTTTATTATCCTGAACGTATCTTTTTTCAAACAAAAAAGAATTATTAAAATCGGTTCTCGCAATAAAAAATTACCATCGAAAACTTCTGGCACGTCTATGTATTAATTAGTAACCCAATTCCCCGAGAGATGGCGCTGTATTCGCGCACGTACCCACTACCGGGAGCAGTTGCAGGAGCGCGGAGCGCTGCTGGAGCGCGAACATAATGGATACCCACCTTTAAACTCATAAGTGGGAACACTTATTGTGACGGACGGGAAACTACGGAACCCTACACTGAGCGTGGCCCGACACGCTCTTGGCCGGTTTTTTTTTTGTTAAAATGTGTGTGGTGCGGGTGCGATTCGGCCACAAGAACTATTTATTCACTTTCTATTTGGCGGCAAATTAAAAGCTTTTTCGGTTGATTATGCAGGTACGTGTGGAATAATGCTTGGAATTGATATTAATATCAATTTGTTTTGTTTTCGAGATATGTGGGACGAAATAATTAATCACTTATTATGAAAATAAAAAATAATGAGGAAAAGGATGTCTGTGTGTGTCGTCGTATACACACACTGACATTCATTTAATCATGATTAAAACTACTTTTACGGATTTTATCGCGTTTATTTTTACTTTTTATTTTTAATTCCCGACGTTTCGGGCGCTTTCCAGCACCCATGGTCACGGGGGACTCTCATCTCAGTCCCCCGTGACCATGGGTGTTGGAAAGCGCCCGAAACGTCGGGAATTAAAAATAAAAAGTAAAAATAAACGCGATAAAATCCGTAAAAGTAGTTTTAATCATGTGCAATGTTCGCGTAAATATAAGAAATCATTATTCATTTAATCATCCAATTTTTCATTACAACTTCTCAGAGGCTCACTGCTGAACATAGGCCTCCCCCGCAGATTACTTCATATTTGCCATAATTGCCACGCTTAGCGGGCAGGTAGGAAACCGCAGGTTTTGTTATTTTGAACTATTAGTAGGAAGATGCTACAGCTATCTGCTGCCTCATTCCCCTGTGATGCCTCTTACTTCTTAAAATAATAATAATGTTCTTCAGACCGGCTTCCAGACATGGTGGCTAGTATTAATGCAAACTAGACATCAGCGCAGGGCAGCATTATAAGCATACGGGAATGTGCGCAGGAAGATGCACTCTTTATTCTTTCACTCTCAAAGTCCAATGGGACTGCAATTCGATATGTCCGGAGAGAGATTAGGCGCAGAATCAACGGCTTCACGTGGTTTCCGAAGCACGGGGATTGAGCACCGCCAACTTCCTAGCTCCGGGCTGCTACTTAGTGTTTCGTGGCAGAAAAACCCAATAAGTGATTTTGGACTAACCCAGGATTCACACTGGGGACCGCATGATCAGCAGTCGCCTTTACGACCACTAGACCAACGGGTTTTACCAATTTCTTTTAATAATTCGAGTTTCATCTTCCACGGCACAAACTGATGATATTACGTAGTGGATTGTCATACTCGTAAACTGTAGGATTGTGCGGTAAGGACCTATAAACGTGGAGTGAAAATTTGGACTTCTGAATTACAACTATTTTCTTTTATAGAATAAAGTGACAAATAACCACACAGGTCCACCACCCACAGGTCCACCATCCACCTGAAGGTGCGTTGTCACCCCTGAGGACTAATATGGAACTCGTTTCTAGTATAAGGGGTCTCCAGTTTTCTACGCTCATCATACGAAACACAGCAGCATTATGATTCTATTAACCCTGGTATTCTGTGAGAGGGTGGTCTCTCCCCGATCGAGTGGGCCCATTCGCGCTACAACCGTAATATAACTGCAACTTGGCTCTACCACGCGTCGAGTGAACTAATCCCAATCGGGAAGTTAAAAACACATATGGCATTACTATAACTACATATTATTATTCTTGTTGGACCACATACTAAACTTTTTTTTAATAGACCGTTAGGTTTTTAATACAGTTTGCCTTGTTACAGTACCTATCGGCTGTATTCGGCATGGTGTGGTCGAACAAAAAATTAGGTTATTTCTCTTTAGACTACTTTCACTCAAAGTAATCTTCGTTTTTACTTTACCTAACTTTTCTTGTTACTACGCACATTGATAAGCTCTTTAAAGTAGTAATACCATAGGATTAAAAAAAGTACAACCATGCCATTAACACGACTAAGTTTATTTCTTCAGTTAAAATTGAAGTGTACAACAATTTTACAGTCCAAGTGACAGCCAGTGACTATTATACATTGTCACGAGTTGTCAACTCTGTTCTTGTGTATGTTGCTGGCCCTGCGGCCTTTACTTTTTAGAGTACAACAATTCTCTAGCTAGTGGGGGGCTTGATGTGATTCAAGGGCCCTTTTGAAGGAGGTGCGAATCTCGGCTTAAATAACTATCGGAAAAAGGAAATCGGATCGTAAACTAAGAACGCCTCGTATCACGGGTATTGAACCTCATGTACGGCGTATATCGTATATTCGCGCGAAATAAGTAATTTTGCGTTAAGATATTATAAAATAGACAGAATTTCTCTCGTTTAATGCATAGCTTTATTGTAACGTAAAATTTTAATAAAATGGTCAAGTATACTAGATATATAATACACTTAAGTTTTTAACATTTGTAGCTGGCTTAAAAAAGGAGGCTTATAATTACAGAAATTAAACAATAAATTTTTTATATCTATATTACGCGATATTTTTGACAATTGTGAAATAATTTTGATAAATCCTTTTTTATTATATAAGTTATACTTTAGGTTTGGTTCTATGTAAATTAGATAGATAGGGGATAACTTTTCGCCCATAAGGGAGGCAAAATGGGGGGGTAATTATTAAGACTACATTAAGATTGTGATATTACTTAGATCACAAAAGGCTAAAAAATACAATTTATTTAAAAAAGAAAAAGCCGACTTTAAAGAACTGGAAGGAAGAAACGAGATTTATATTCTAAAGTCGGCGCTTTAATTGTTTTATTTACTATGTCCTACCAACTTTAGAATGTGATACTTTTTTTAAATTCTCAAAAGTCAGCTTTTACGTTTTATAATTAGTTATTTTCCCCATTTTTTTTAAAAAAAAAGTAAGTAAAGATAAAGCCTATTTTTATCACACAGAAACAAGTGTTCTCTTAATTTTAAAAGAAATTAAGGACAAACTAACTACCTACTTTCCTCGAAACATTTAAAAAATATGTTTTTTGATCTGAATGCGTTGCGAACATTTCTCATGCCGGAGGGTTTGCAACAATCGTTACGTTGATTCACCGAATTAAGCACATTGTAAATTTGACGTTGCACGCCATTGCTTATTTGGAAGGGAAACTTAAAATCTACATGATCTTTTTCACATTTTCTAAAATTGAATGTTGAAATACTAGACCGCAGATTGCATTCCTGTCCAAAAGTCCGTCAGGATCGAAACCCCTTTTTACATATTTTAGCGCCCAATAGCAGTGCGTACAATACCATGTTCGACTGAAGGGCACAGAGCCGGTATAAATACTAGCACGGAATGTTTCATTCCATTAGTCCTTTGAGGTGACAACGTATTTGTAGTCTTCTTACGTTTTATTATTTAATGAAAAAACACACTCGGCCTATCAATTGACTTATGTAGAAGATGGGATGATGAGTCCTCCTACATAGCTACGATTCTTTATAATAACGGCTTATATAACTGAAAACATAATTTATCGAGATAGATTAATATAAAATACGATGTAATAGACAGTACGTGATGTAACCCCGCTGCAGCTGTGCTTAACCTGCAGCAAAAAATGGTTCGTGAAGTGGCAGCCTTCCTAATAAATTCTGCGTTTTGATTCTTAATCGATGATAGATGTAGTGGCCTACAGTACCCACTTGCCATCTGCTAACCTACGTGCACATTGGTCACTATTACTTCTTTAAAAAAAGTACCTTAGCAGAGCTGACAGCGATCTTGAACACCAGGAGGATAATACCAATGGCTACAGACTTGGCTGCCATGAGGGAGGTTATCAGCATCCACGTCGAGGTGGCTCCTACGTGGAAGATGAGCGGCAACATGCCCATTGATATCTTTTTAATGCCACGGTTCTCTGTGGGAAAATAATTTTTGGGGTTACATACATTAACATAGGATATATTTTTAAATTACATGCATTTATAAATATCCTAAGTGACTTTGTAAACTATATATACTATACAGGTATATTGTAACCAAGTTAGTTAAAATATAATGTCCATATCTTTCATCAAAAGCAAAGATTTAAACTTAAACAAAAAGGCAAAAAAAAGCATTTATGCATGCATGTAACATTTAAGCCGTAGCATAAAGTTAAGAGATCAAATTCTTTTTGAAAAAAAAACTCTAGACTGTTCTATTTTATTTATAAATTTTAACATTTCATTAATCAGAGATTTTAAATACACAGATTTAGAAATATTATTTATTCATTAGAATTTTGAATTTTTACTTACCAGAAACGTCGTCGAGTTTTGGTTTAATTTCATAATAATGGATTAATCTGCCCACTTCAGTATCGCCTAAATACTTATCATTAAGACCTTCTAGCCATTTAGTAGCGTAAATAATATATTCTTGTAATTTTAGTTCTATTTTTTCTTCTAATGCCGAAATAAAACTTCGCGGTTCTTTTTTACTTTCATTTCCTTTGCAATTTACGAATACATTGCACAAAATTAAAAAGAAAAACGTCAAAGTTTTGCCGCGCATTTTTTTCGACATGTGCGTCCGATCCCGATTCAAAATTGTAACTGATTAGTTTTTGAACTTGAGCTCCAAGGTGAATTGAGTGACTACATCGTGAAACAAACTCTACTAAGAAAGTAGAGTTTGATGGACACACGAATAGAGTTGAATATAACTTGCATTATAAGAAATGTATAATTTGGTTGCTAAGTGGATTGTAATTTACCCTAAAAAGTTGCATGTTAGCATTTTCGTTTTCACATCAAGAATATTTTGTCAAAATTTTGATAGTAAACGCAGTTGTGCAGTCACGAATGGATTTTATTTATCAATAAATGTAATAAGTAGCTACCAGGTCGAAAAACTAAAGTTTCGCATTGTTAACATATCTATTGAAGGAGTATTTTTATAGAATAAGGGTGACAAACGAGTTACCTGATGATAAGTGGATGCTGTGGCCATAGATATTTACATCTATCATCGATTAAGAATAAAAATGCAGATTAGTTGTCGCCTCTGAAGACTAAGATGGAATGCTTCATTTCCAGTAAAAGAGTCTCCAATTCTCCGCAATTACCATACGAAACACAGCAGCATTAAGCTGTTATTTTACACTGGTATTCTCTGAGAGGCCTTCTCCTCCCCGGTTGAGCCGATCGATTCATGTTACAGCCATATATAGCTGCAGCGTGACTCTATCACGTAATAAAAAAAGTATTACATGAAAAAAAAAATTCAGTTGCCTGTAAACAAACCCGCGATAAAATATATGAAGATTGATGATCTTGATAAAAATTGTAAGTAACATGCGTATATTACTTCTGTATTGGTCTGTAGCGTAAATGTGTCGCAGGCAACCAGCTTGATTGTACTTGGTGTCCTTCAGAAGCTCTTTAACTCCGTCCTCCATGGTGGCGCTACTCCGGAGGCGTGAAGCAGAAGTGCGCAAGAAGGTCTTGTTTTTCAAGAAAGGCGGCAACGCTCTATTGGAGAACTATCGACCGATTTCATTTGTGAGTTGTGTCTGCGTACTTTTTTCGAGTGTCATTACGAATCGTCTTGCTCAATGCTTACAGACTCAACGAACTCTCGCTTCCAGCCTTCCGAAAAAGGCCGTGGTATTGTACCACGGCCTTTTCGCATTGTCCCATATGTAATAGTACTTTCAGTACCATATACCACATACATACCCTTCGGCAAATTGTACAGAAGACCGTACAATTTACCACGTTGTCTTGGGTGTGTGGACCACGAGAAAGCCAATCGGTCAAAAATTTTGAAATCAAGTTGACTGTCGGTATATTGAAATGCTGAAGTGTTTGTACAGTAGGGCTACAATGGTCATCCTAGTACAGTTGTGTAAAACGTTAAGTTACAGCCTGTATAGTCGTTCATCTAGAGCTAGGAACAAGACTTCTCACATTTATTTGAGGATGATGCAGCGAATATTCCTAATCAGTATATTCCTAATTAATATTATAAATCAGCCATGCAGGTTTTCAGACGATATATTTACAATATATTACCGCTAAGCACGTGGCAAAACAGCACTTAAATTTTCATTAATATCGAAATATAACGCACATACAAGTACATACAAGTCCACTGCTGAACACAGGCTTCCCCGACGAATGCCACAGAGCACGGTCCTGAGCCACCTGCATCCATCGACTTCCTGCATGTCTTACCAGGTCGTCACTCTATCTAGTGGGGGGCCACCCTACACTTCACCTACCGGTACGAGGCTGCGACTAGAAAACCTTTTCACCCCATCGGCTGTCGATTCTTCGAGCTATATGGTCGACCCATTGCCACTTCAGCTTACTAACCCGTTGGGCTATGTCAGTCACTCTGGTTCTACTGCGGATATCCTCATTTCTAAGTTTATCATGCAGACAAACTGCGAGCATAGCCTCTCCATAGCTCGCTGAGCGACCTTTAGCTTCCTCTTACGGCCAGCAGTGAAGGATCACGTCGCAGATCCATAAGTCATCACTGGCAACACGCACTGGATGTATAATCTCGTTTTCAGATTTTGAAGGTATACCTGACGAGAAGATGTGTCGTAACTTCCCAAACGCTGCCTAGCTGGGATGAATCCGTCGATTGACCTCTCGGTCGAAGTTGGATTTACCTAATCGAACTATTTGTCCCTGGTAAATCTAATCGTCAATAACTTCGAGCTTAGTGCTCGTAACAACCACTGGTATAGGTATGATATGGACCTTACTCATGATCTTTGTTTTGTCCATTTTCATCTTCAGACCTATCTATTGGTAGACACTATTTAAGTTATTAAGCATAGTGCTTTAGTCCTCCAGCGATTCCGCCATAGAGACTATATCGTCGTCAAATCGAAGGTGAGTGACGTACTCGCCATTGATGTTAATACCTTATCCTTTCCAGTCCAGTAGCTTGAAAACGTCTTCCAATGCAGTGGTGAAGAGTTTCGGGGATATAACGTCACCCTGTTTTACACCCCTCTGCAGTTGGATAGGTTTCATACTCTGGTTCTGTACTCGGATAGCTATCGTAGCCCTACTTTACAATTACTTCAGCACTTCGATATACCGATAGTCGACTTGGCACCGCTGAAGGGATTGTAGCACCGTCCAAATTTCGACGGAAGCAAATACTTTCTCATAGTCCACATACGCAAAACAAAGTGGCAGACTGAACTGAAGTCGTCGAGTCTGCTTGCAAGACGATTCGTAATAACTCTCGCGAACAGCACTTAGATGTTATATGTTTTACCTTGGTGATTTAAATTGAGATCATTATAAAATGTGTTTACTCAAATACAGATGTAAGGTTTAAATTCAAAGATTTGACTTTTACTAGTTTAATTTTTGGAAGTACGAGTACAAAAGGAAATTGAAAAAAATCTTAGAATGTCAAAATGAAGAAGAAAAATCAAAATGAAGTACCTAAAAGTTCTTTTTGAGTACATTTAACAGATTAGCATAAACATATTCCATCATTGGTTAATCTGAGGCCCTATTACAAATTGTACACGATGTGCACAATAAAAAAAAAAACAAATTAAAAACAGATTTTGTTACGCTTCTACTGAAAGTTTAAAATACTCAGGAAATGTGGATGGTGGAGTATAATTATGGTCTGTCCTCCGCACAGATTACCCCCCTGTGGTCATCCCCTAATTTCTGAGAGGGTTTTATGCACAGCAAGATATCTTCGAAATATTTTTATTGTGAGAGTATATAATGCTGATATAAACCTACATATCCTGATAATATGGTTGTTCCGAAATTTTTTTTTTGTAAAACTGAAGTGAAATGAAGCTACATTCACCTGGTGTTAAGTGACTACGGCGATCCATGGACACTAGTAGCCAACTTCATACAAAAAAAGCAACTGTTACGCATATTGCGTTGTCACCCTTGCTATATTTTATGCGAAAAATCTATAATATATAATTATCCTTTATAATCACTGTTTTTGTTCGCCAGCCCGAAAAGGTCCACGGCTGGACACCATGCGCACGTTTTAATACGAGGTAGAGCCACGGTGCATTTATACTATGGTTATAGCACGAATAAGTCGCCTCGACTGGGCAAGGAATACGCTCTCACAGAGTACCAGCGTAAAATATGCTAATGTGTTTCGTTTGGAGCTTGTAGAGAACCGGAGACCCCTTTTACTGGTAACCAGGCATTCTATCATCGTTCTCTGGGGTGACAAAACATCAACATTTTGAATCTTATGTGAGAATAGATATAGGTGTCTTTGGGTCACAGCATCCACTTACTATCTGGTGGACTGTGTATTACCTTTATTACCTTTATCTATAAAAAAGTTATCACATTTATTACGGATTTAGAATCAAAACGCAGATCCGTTATCATTAGTAAAAAGTTAGACTTCATAATAATGTCCTTCAGATTGAATTTTGGTCACGACGGACAGTCTCAACGAAGATTATCTGCGCAGGAGAATTATATTTCCCAAGTATATTCGCAGGCAGAAGTGCACTCTCTATTCTCTGACTCTCATAGTCCGTTGGAACGGAAATCGAACACGACTGGAAAGAGATCAGGTGCAGCACCAACGGTTTTATTTGCTTTCCGAGGCACAGGGATGGAACACTGCCAACTTGCTGATTTCGGCCGTTTCTGAAGATTTTGGACAGAATAATTTAATAAATAATTGTTGCCCGACCCGGGATTTAAACCCAGAATCTCATAACTAGCGGCCACGTTTATGACTACTAGACCAACGAAGCACCCTTCCTAATGGCTTCCAGCCTTGTTGCTGAGAGGCGGGGAGCTTAATAGGAGTGACTTGGTCAAAAAAAGCATGGCAAGGTCTTCAGGTCATTGCATCCACTTACCATCAGGTGGTCTGTGTGTTTGTCCCCCTTCTTCTATAAAAAAGGTCTTTATAAAAAAATTGATGTCCTTGGATTTCTATATTTTAATTTATTATACAAAAAATTATTATTTTTATATTTGGAGCAATAGCTTCGGAGATATCATCAAAGAAGATTCCCTCGTGCATTACATTAACTCCGTTTCATATAAATAATTTTTTTCCCCTATTATAATATAAAAATTTAACTTTTATTTATCTTAATTATTGTAATTAAATCTTTTAATTTTGAATATATTTTTAGCGTGTTTCAGTAACTTCGAATTTTTAATGCAAATGTTAGACACTTTATGCTTATTAACAAAAAATAATGCTTTTCAAATGTTTCATATTATATTACTTCTTTAATTTTTGTTACGGAACGCAGAATTCAAGACTTTTTATAAAATTATTTTTAAATTTTAAGTTTAAATAATAATGCGTCGACACATTACCGTAACCGTTAAAGCCTATGCTATGCTACTGGTGAACATATGCCTCCCTCATAAATTACTTCATATATTTGCCAAAGTTGCCAAACTTAGTAAGCGGGTTGACAGCTTCAGTTTTTTTTATTTTTAGTCGTTATTGAGAAGACGCTGTTGCCCAGCTCCTGATTCGTTTCCGCTGTCGACACATGACACATTACGTTGGTTGAAAATAACTCAGTTTAAATTATATATTGATTCATAACTAGCGACCTGCTAATTCTCCGCCTTAGTAGAATCTATTTATTGATTGAGCGTTATGTAGATTTAAGGCGACACCACGACCAAAACCTTGCGATAGTGCGATTTTCGGAGACCATTATCTCATTAGTTATGAGAAACAAACTACATCTAAAAGCATATTATTAATATTTGATATCCTACCATCACATTTCACGTTCCAATTTGTTTTTGTGTGTTATAAGTACATTTAAAATCAACTTTTAAAAAATGACTTAAATTATTGATTACATGCATCTGTGGTTAAAGGCAAAGATCTAATCATTTGAGGATTACACTAATCGACACATAATTTAAAAATCTGTATTATTCACGTTTTATTTAATTTCTTAAGTTCGCTTTTCTTTTTTTAATTGAAATTATTTCAAAAATTTGGGCGTTTTTCTTACACGATATATTGTAGCGAGTGCGCGTGGATTGTATAGGACCGAACGCTCATCAAGGTCGTTCGCTAGGAGTAGTGCCTTAAGTCAAATTTTTCGGATAAAATATAGTCACGATTCCTTCTAGCACTGCTCGCTATCTGTTCAGGAAGTTTCATCACAATCAGTTGTAACAAAAATGTCTAAACTCAATTTATGGCATTTATTTCGATACTGCAGACAGACAGTTTAATTTTATTTATATTATTAAACGCACATCTATAAGTTTAACTAAGTCGTTATCTGCGCACTGTACCTAATTAGTAAGAAGAAATCGCTGTAATCGTTGTCAAATAATTTAAAAAAAATTATAGTATGTGTATTTGAGAGCAAATTGTTGCCGGCAGCTTTTAAAATGAAAGTACGAATACATAATATTGTAACTTTTTCAGTTGCTCGATGATTTTGGAGTCTAAGATATTACGATAATCTCTTGTCTGATTTCGAGCATGACGACAACTTCCGAAGGTTATTTTAGTGCCGCAAGAGCTCGTGCTTAAACAGATACAGCCTTACCAGCTTACCTGTATCCAATATAATTCTATGCATAGCATAGCAAAGAGGGAGGGTTTAGGGAGGGGAGGGGCCCTTTACAAACGTGATGTGGCGGTGCTGTCCTCGCGCCTCAAGCGAAACGCACTGAAGCCTAAATTACGTTAGGGTCACTATTTTGGCCTGGATCTTGCCTTTTCCTTGCAAGTGATGCCAGTGATCTCTCAAGCGAGGTTTTTTTATAGAATAAGGGTGACAAACGAGCACACAGTCCACCTGACGGTAAATGGATGCTGTGGCCCATAGACATTTATCCTCGACTAAGAATCAAAACGCAGATGCGTTGTCTCCCCTGAGGACTAAGATGAAATGCCTCGTTTCCAGTGAAAAAGGGTCTCCGGATCTCTACACTCACCAGACGAAACACAGCAGTATTACGCTCTTGTTTTACGCTCGTATTCTGTGAGAGCGTGGTCCTTCCCCGGTCGAGCCGACACATTCGTGCTACAACGATAATATAGCTGAAGCGTGGCTCTACCACGTATAGTTTAGTAAATGTACAGTGTGCGTGGTTAGGTACTTGTCGTTTCTCGATGTGCATCCTTAATTGGTCACACACGCTCCGCATCAACAGTGGCGAAGAATAATGAATAGTTTGGACAAAACTCATTAATTGCGGTGATTCCTCAAAATCTGGTTCCGCATCGAACAATTATTCCCTTGCCAATTGTCAGAATAGTTTATTTAGTTCAAAGTAAATATCATCATCGTCTTTGTCTGCCTCTATCTCTGAATTTTCTTTCTCTACCTCTATCTCCCATTTACCGTCGTCTTGTAATAAGTGGCTTATAACGCCGTCCGTCAGAGTAACACATCAAAAAATAGCCCAACGAGAAACTAAAAATTATAAAATAATTTTAAAACCACGGACTGTTTACCACGATAAAATTTCGTAGGTAATTAAAAAAAAAAAAACTAACGCGGTAAGTAAACGAAACAACCATTATGTCATCAAAAACAGTTTTCGTTCTAAAAAAAATGCACCAATAGTTTATTTATATAGAATTAGGGTGACAGTCGAGCACGCAGTTCACCTGATAGTAAGCAGATGCTGTGGCCTATGGACATTCATATTCGTTTCAATTAAAAATCAAAACGCAGATGCGTTGCCACCCGTGAGGTCTAAAATGGATTCCTGTAAAAAGCGTCTCCGGTTCACTAGATTCATCATATGAAACATAGCAGCATTAAATTGCTATCTTATGTTGGTATTCTGTGGGAGCTTGGTCTTTCCCTGCTCAAGCTGATCCATTCGTACTACAACCATAATATAGGTGCAGCGTGGCTCCATCACGTTAAATTATATAAATCAGAATTACTTACGCAATCGCGTCTCGAGGTCATTAAACGCAATGTTTGTCGCGATATCTTGCTGACTGCTCCGGATTACATTAGCTTAACTATGTCTGACTGACATGGAATATGGGTCTGCATTGTTGTAAAACACTTCTCATCTCGCACTTTAATAGAATAATGATTGTCTGACATCAGTTGCTTCCGCAAAAGTTTGCTTAGACTTTCGGCTAGAACTTTACCAATTCTACACTCACGATGTAAGTTGATTAGCGGGAGTGTGAGTGATCTAACCATTCCATTTAATTTCATTATATTTAAAATACAGTGATGAACAGAGTCTTCCCCCATAGATTGTCTCATGGGAGGAATGCTTGCCATAGTTGACATTCCATACAGAGCAGGCCACGCTGCCTCGCCTACCGGCTTGAAGCTTATGCCCCACAATGAACTTTTACTGATTGTATAAAAGAAATTCAGCGCGGTGTGCGATATTTTCCTTCATTATTTGTGTCAATATCGTAGGTCAGGGAAAAGGAAGCTGTAAGTTTTCTATTACTTGTGACAACAAGTATTCATACTGTTACAGCCTACACAAAAATACACTGTTGAATATTCGCTTCATACGTTTCGATACCCACTGGACGATACGTGGTAGTGCACGTGTTTACATCGCCAATATACAGTTAAATATATCGTTATTACACTAACGGCATTAAAAACGCCCAGAATAGAACAATTACCACGTAGCTGAGTTTTTACCGAATAAGTGGCGCGGCAAAAAGTCGTCTCTGACGACTTTTGTTTAAGGTTTGAGCAAAATGCCGCGGTAGTCGTTATTTGTGAGGTTTTTAGGAGCTATCTTCTTGTTATAAATAGGTATATCAACTAATAAAGAATCTATTAAATTTCTACATAATCTTGATTCCATAATAGCCAATTCCAATTTTTTTTAAAAGGAGTAACTTCTTGATGAATGTTCCCACAACTAAAGCACAGAAATGCGAAATAATTATTGATAACGTGCATCTCCTTATAAAGTAAGCATTATATATGTTTTTTCGATTGACACTAATGGATAGGCAATTTATAAATGAACATTTTGATCTATTTAATGTTTTCAAAGGACTAAAATTCGATTTCATAAAGAGAATATTCTAAAATTTGGGCGTATTTCTTACGTATATTGTAGCGAGAGCGCGTGGAATGTATAGAACCGAAGGATTGTTCGCTAGCATTATTTATTACGATCTTATGATTCACGAGCTTATATACATACAATTTTAATGCTTCAAACACTCAAAGTACTATAAAACTTCCTTGATAAGTGCAATCAAATGTAATTTTAATACGTTCTATGTTACTGGCTTCGTTTTTAGCGTTCTGTACTTCAAATAAAAAAAGAAACCATTCCTAAGCAGGGGTTGTAAAAATCCAGGTCCAGAAATTTTTCAATTATTAAAATATTGTAAGCATATAATATCCATCTCAATTTAATATCATATTTGAATAATTACTGCTGCTTTGCATGGAATATTAAGTAAGTTGTACATGCATAAATATCATAACATTTTTGTGTTGGAGCAAAAAGTGACAGGTAACGAACAATGTTTAAAACTACTGTTATTCTTATTTCATATCATTCCCTTTATTAATTAAAAATCTATTCTTTCTTACGTGCTAGAGCCACGCTGCAGCTATATTATAGTTGTAGCACTAATGGGTCGGCTCGACCGGGGAAGCACCACGCTCTCACAGAATACCAGCGTGAAATAGCAGCTCAATGCTGCTGTGTTTCGTATGTGTGAGTGCAGAGAAACGGAGATCCTTTTTACTGGAAACGAGGCAATCTATCTAAGTCCTCAAGGCTGAAAATGTATCTGCATTTTAATTCCCATTCGAGGATACTCGTAGATGTCTATGGGCTACAGCATCCACTTATCATCAGATGGACTGAAAAGATTTTTATCAAAAAACAAAACTGACGCCGATTAATTTTGGTTATTTCTATATTTTAATTTATTATACAAAAATATTACTCTGATCCTTTTCGAACTATTCTAACGATAATTTGATTTGAGATTTGTAAATAGTGACAAAAAAAAGAATAACTACTCGACATTAGCTTACTCTGCTCCTTATGTTTTCGATCTTTGTTTTCTTTTATTATCTGTATTTGCAATAAATAATAAAATAAATACTCGCAACGCCAAGACGCGCCAGATGGAGAACGAACTCCAGCTCCAACAGTAGTTAAGGCGTTCAAGGAGGAGTGTGAACTATTGCTCAAGGAAAGGTATTGTAATGAAAAGCAAATACCTTGCATAATCGCAAAACAAAAAAACGCAATTGAAATACGATATTGTTACGTTGCATACAGATTACTCACACATACGTGTTATAAAAGAAAGAGATTAGCTATAGGAAACGGTTAATGAGTCAGGTTCAGCTCTCAGGTTTATTGCTGCATTGAAGTATTAGTTGAGTGAGGCTAATGAGCAAATAGCATAATTTAAAACCTATATAGATAACCTAAAGACTCCCAGACCAATGCCTGTTCTCTGAGCTTGTGCATTGTGTTACTTCTAGAATAATACAGCAATCTGAAATAATAAATTTGATTTCTTTATCATCAAACATCGTAGCGGGAAATCTCATGGCAACACAGATGCATTATCAACAAGACCTTGTCCTGAAGAATGCAAGCATTGCACTAGGCAAGACGGTACGGAAGTGGTATCTGTGAGGATGCTCAGAAGAGACCACCTCAGCAACGAGTAGAAGGACAGCCTACAACATGCACAGCGGGAAAATTTGGATATCAAACCTAATCTGGAATGGATGAAAATCAGTGCTCCCAAGCCCGAGTGGAGCGACGTCTCAGCGATGAGTTCGACCACGAAGAGCTATTGGGCTCAATGGTACAGCTTGCTGTTTCAGGATGGAGTTCTGTGCCGTAAATGGGAAAATGGTCCGGGAGACAGATGTCATTTGCAAATGGTTGTCCCTAAAGCTAAAGTATCGGATGTTCTACAGCTGTACCATAATGGTTGTTCAGGAAGCCACTTGGGAGTTAAACGAACTCTATTGAAGATCCAAGAACGGTTTTAATTGGTCCACTGTTGTGACGATGTCAAGGATTAGCGTCGCAAATGTTTGAAAAAGTTAAAAAAGTTAAGCTGTTTTAAAGGACCTCAGACTCGTAGTAGAGGTCCATTGAAATTGTACAATGTTGGTGCATCAAGGGACAGGATAGTCCTTGACGTTGTAAGGCCGTTTCCGGAAAGTTCGCTTAGTGGTCAGAAGTCTTCGCCATTCCAAATCAAGAAGCTTCAACAGTTGCAGATAAACTAGTCCATTAAGTCTTCTGTCGTTTTGGAGTACCTTTAGAGATTCACAGCAATCAAGGAAGGAATTCGGAGTCTCAAGTATTTCAGGAAACTTGCCGAGTTATGCGTACTCATAAAACAAGAACAACTTCTTACCACCCACAATGGAATGGATGGAATGGTGGAACGATTTAATCAGACATTGGAGAGGTACCTAGCAAAAGTTGTAGAAAATCGACAACGAGATTGGGACAAGCACATACAACCGTTTTTGTAGTCATATCGAAGCGCTGTTCACAAAAGTACATCAGTGACACCAGCTTTCGCAAACTTTGGAAGAGAATTACGGCTGCCTGCGGACCTGATCGCCGGAATACCACCTGATGCCTCATACAGTATAACTGATTATGCAAATTACTTGTGGAATAAAATGAATGACATTTATGAGCACATCAGAAAATCGGCTTGCAAATGTCTGAAATGAATTATATAATTATACTTTCCAAGATTTTCAAAAATGATTGCAATACAGAAATGGGCCGATAATTATTAACAATCCCTATAGCAACTCTTATAAATAGGGTGAATCATTAAACGCTTGAATTCTTGTGGTAATACTCCAGTATTTGGAGATAGATTACAAATATATGTTAGTATAGGTGTTAGAATATTTGTGTATCGTTTTATAAGAAAATTTAAAATATTGTCATGTCCCATGCAGTTATTTTTAAGCCTTGATATAATTGTTTCGATTTCCGAGTCATCCATTGGAAGTAACACAAGTGAGTGACTAGAGCATATATCTGGTGTGCCCAGGGATAAGTTTGTCGAGTGTATATTTACAAAATATTCATTAATGTTATTTACCGACTTCCTAGGATCATAAGAAAGAAGTTTTGTAGCTGGAGCTTTGATTTTAGTTGTGTGGGTTATATTTTTTATTATTTCCCATAGTTTTTTGTTTTTATGTTTTGTAAGGCAAAGTTCCACTTTTTCACACTCTTATTTTACCTTCTTAAGTATGTTATTACAAAAATTCCTATATTTAGTGTAGGTTGTTCTAAGAATTGTGTCATTAGGATGGTTTCTTGATTTAATATGTAAATAGTCCCTATTTTCATGTATTTTAGCAAGCCTCGAGCTATCCAAGGTTTAATAGTTCGTTTACCCCTCGATGCCGTTATGTTTTTAGTACATTTGTCAATAAATAGATTCAGAATATTAATTAAAAAGTAACTGCATCATTTACATTTTACTTTAAGTATGTAGGTGTAAAATCTAATTCAATAAAAGTCAAGTCTAAGGGCTTATAGTTAAGTTGATTAATTGTTTGCAAAGGAGAAAGTCGAACTTTTAGATTATTTTCGCTGACCATCCTGCAGTGTGATTGCTCTATTCTGGATGTGCGGTTCACACAGCGTTCAGTTTGCAAAGCAATCCTCTCCCTGGAAGTCAACAAGTCTAGTGGGCCTGATGGAGCCTACGTATTGTGCCGAAGACGAATACTTCGGAATTAGCACCGATTATAACACGTCCTTTCCAGTACTCCTCCTCTCAGCTTTAGTACGCGCGATCCCTAAAAAGGCAATCAATCAGACCCGTATAACTATAGGTTTCCTATCATCTCCTCCTTGTTCTCTAAAATAGTTAAATTTATTGTAAACTGCCAGCTCATAAGGTACCTTGAGGACCTCTAGTTGATTTGCGTGTGCTGTGTTAATATTTCCTGGGTCTTTAATAAATAAATTCTCTATTTGGAGACAACTATAGTCCATTTTACACTTCAGAAGACACGTGATTTACCGCTAAAAAGAACTCTTCGTCGTATCCCCTTAATTTCAGAACAGTCCCCATGTTGCCTCAGCCAGCATCGGAATTCTCGACATCGACATATCGAATGCGTAAAATTCCGTCGTCACTTGGAAGTTAAGGTTGAATCGACCTCTAAAAAGCTTAGCATGCTCAGCAGACTGGGACTGTGGGACAGACAGACAGAATCACATGGACTACTGTTTTCATCTCTGGACCGTAGCACCCCTTTCAATCGATCGCATCGTGTCGTCGAATCGTTGATGACCATGTTCCTTCTGATAAGCTCGATTAATTAGCGCTGCAAAGATATGTTGCATCCTATTAAATTTTCTATCGCATTTTCCATACGGAGTACTTAGACTGTGCGATTTAATAGGAACTTTCTTCCTCACAAGACTTCTTTGTTGAATCATGTAACACCGGCGATTTTCCGGACCGAGACGAATTAGAGACCTTCAAGAAACTAGCTTACTCCTCTCTTTTTCTCTTTCCTTTAAAAGGCAGGCAACGAACCTACAATTTCACTAGTATTGCAGTTGTTCATAAGCGATGATCGACACTTACCATCAGGAAAATTTGATTTAATATTGGCGAAACCACAAGGTGTTAAGCTACTACTCGTAAAATATAAAAATCTAATAAATATATTCATTGGCTATGCAAGTACAGACAGAACAGGCCGGTTGAACGGGGTGGGGTGGGGGGTGATTATTAAAGGTTAGCCTAGGGCTATCGGAGCTCTAAATCATGTACTAAGCACTGATAGCGTGGATAACGCTATATCACACTGCATATATACTGTAAATTATTATCAACTCTAAAGAATCGATGTCAATATCTCTTAAGAATCGAATATTGTAGGTACCGAATTCATCCAATCCAAGGAAATTTGGCCCATTTTTAGTATATCTCCAATTTGGTCGACAAACTTCCGCCTAGGACACCCCTTTACGACTCCTCCATTCACTTCTGCAACATATATTTGCTTTGTCGGTCTTTCCGCATTCATTCTTTCTACATGACCAAACCACCTAAGCATTCCTTTCTTAATCCTGGTCACCGCATCATCTTGCAAACCACACTCTTCTCTCATTACACAATTTCTTATCCTGTCATTCAGATTCAGCCCTAACATACTCTTTAGCGACCGCATTTCTACTGCATTTGTTCTACTCTCGTGCTTCTTCTGCCACACCCAACTTTAACTACCATACGTTAAAGTAGGGACTAATACAGCACTGTGAATTGCCATACGTGCCTTTTTTGACACATTCTGACTTTTCACAATAGAGTGTAGAGCCCCATTTACTTTATTTCCTGCATTCACTCGTCGTTCAATATCCTTATCATATCTACCATCCCTGCTGAATACACATCCCAAATATACGAACTCATCCACTTGCTCAATTAACTCTCCTTCTATTCTTATTTCACATACCGTTTTGCTTTCTTCTCTTTCTAAAACCATCACTTTCGTCTTACTGTATGTAACCATCATTTGCAACTCGGCCGCCGACTTATGACCGAACTATATACTTTCATCACCAAACGTTCCCAGTATCCTTTCATAGCCAAGCCTGCTCACCCCAGCCCTTCCATTGAAATCTCCTAACATAACAATATTTTCATTTTCCTTACATTTCATTAACACCATCCTTACCATCTCCCAAAACTGCTCTCGGATACAAGTGGGCTTAGACATGCCTGGGGCGTAGACCCCTGAACAAACAACTTCTTTAGGCCTACTTTTATTCGTATCCATAGCAGTCTCGGGCTTACACATTCATACTCTTTCACACATTGACCCATTCTTTCTGAAAGGATGATACCGACTCCCTGGCATGCTCACTCGGTCTCGTCTACACCGGACCAGTAAGCGGTATAGATGCCGTGTGTAGTGACATCCTTTTCCTTCCGCTTCGTCTCATTTACACATAACACATCTATTCCTCTATCATACATCATATCGCATACTTCATCCATCTTATCGTTCATTGCTCCACATACATTCAGCGTAGCTAGACGGGCCTCCGCGATCCTCTTTTCGCCCCTCCGGGAGACAGAACGTGACGGGTGGCGAACCTTGTCGCCGGTTTTCCTTCCGGAGATTCTTTGCACCGCTGCCCCATTAAAGGGGCGCCGGGAACTTGGGGCCATTTCTTTTACTTTTTGACTCATGGTGTGAAAACTAGGGTGTGGCATATTTTACGCTGCTACTACACGGCGAGTAGCCGAGTCTGTTCTTTCGGCTTTGTCGCTCTTTTAGCATCAAGTAATTTGTATATAATAGATATAAAAGTGGACCCAATACACTGCCCTGTGGTACACCATTTTTATTGTGAGTAAAAGAAGATCTAAATGACGTGCGGTTATGCTTTTCATCAATACGTGTCACTTCAACACATTGCTGTCGATTTTATAAATATGATTTTAGAAAATTTAATGCTGGTCCACGAATTCCATACCTTTCACACTTATCTATAAGTATATGTGATCAACACAGTCAAATATCTTTGACATGTCGTAAAATATAGCAACCACTGGTACTTTTTTGTTTATGTAACCAATTACTCTGTATATATGTATTAAAGAAAATGCGGCATGTGTTGTGGGTTTTCCTTTTTGGAATCCGTTCTGTTCTTTACGGAGAATATTTACGGAATAATAATTTACAGAGAATATATATTATACAAGTAGTTATAAATTCTACTATGCATCGCCTTCTCAAATGTTTTCGAAAAAATTGGTATTAGTGTAATAGGTCTTCATCATCATCATCATTACAGTCTTTCACAGGTCCACTGCTGAACATAGACCTCCCCCAAGTAATGCCACAAAGTACGGTCCTGAGCCACCTGCATCCATCGACTTCCTGCATGTCTTACCAGGTCGTCAGTCCATCTAGTGGGGGGTCGCCCTACACTACGCCTACCGGTACGAGGCTGCCACTCGAGAACCTTTCTTCCCCATCGGTTATCGGTTCTTCGAGCTATATGGTCAGCCCATTGCCACTTCAGATTACTAATCCGTTAGGCTATGTCGGTCACTCTGGTTTTACTGCGAATATCCTCATTTCTGAGTCTATCACGCGGAGAAACTCCGAGCATAGCGCTCTCCATAGCTCGCTGAGTGACCTTGAGCGTCCTCATACGGCCAGCAGTGAAGGAACACGTCTCTGATCCGTAAGTCATCACTGGCAACACGCACTCGTTGTAAACTTTAGTTCGGGAAAAAACCAGCAAAATGACAGCGGGACTTGTTTTCTAAAAGTATAATAGTTATATATAAAGAGGTGATCGCTACCATGCTGTTTCTAAATTTTCTCATAACGATTGTCCAAATATTAAGCAAAGTGTTATGTTTTTAGAAATTAAGATCCACTATGTTTTCTGTTAGTTTTTCCCGAACCAGTGGTAAAAATAACAAAGTGACTTTCAATAAGAATTCATAATCATCATCATTACAGCCCTTTTTATTGTTCCCCTGTTCCTTGGGGAGGCCTATTTTCAGCAGTAGACTTGAGTCTACTGCTGAAAATAGGCCTCCCCCAAGGAAATGCCACAAAGCACAGTTCCGAGATACCTGCTCCGCTCGCTTTCTCATAGTCCACATACGCAAGACAGGAGAGAAGTAGCAGGCAGTCTGTAAACACGTCACACGTCAATCTACCTCAACGACTTTTTCGATTCTTTAACGTTTTCGTGCGTAGTGGCCGTTGTTGACCTTTCGAAGCGAGTGACGTCACTGCAGGCGGTGCGCCGCTCTAGAATAAGACGGAGCATTGTGTGCCAAAGAAGACTGCAATTCTTTAAAAACACTTTTCTGTCTTCCGAGTTTCGAGTTTCTCCATTTTGTGTACAAATCAAATTCCTGTCGAATGTGAAGATTGAAAAAAAAATTGTTTTTAATTTAGTTTTTTTTTTGGTATTGGCTACTACCGAATTTAAGATTTGAAAAAAAAAATAGAACGTGTGCCGGACGGGCGAAACTCTCCGGAGTAAATGTTGTCGAAGATACTTCGCGAGTCGCTCACGTCCTACACCTATAGGTTCCGGTGGGTACTTTCACCGCCGTCTTTGTGGGTGCCGCTGAAATATTGTGGACTGTGGTTTAAATCAAAATGCACGATTAACAAATACAAATAGCAAGGTAGTGGCCAGCGGTTCAACTGATTGATTAGTCGCGAAATTTTATAACTATAACTATTGATCACAGTTGTTAAAACTACGGTTGTTCACTATTGGTTGGTCACTGTATATTTCGAAAGATTTCTTTAAATTGTACGGTGGTATCAAAGATCTATTGGTAGTAGCTGGTTTTCTAACACTACTGACTAGCAGCTATTATCAACTAAACTAGTTGATTTTATCACTTGTGTAACTGCGGATATCAGTTACCACTTTCACTATAATATGTAACTGCGAATATCAGTTACGACCTTTTTCGGCTAGCTAACACTTTCACGATATGTAACTGCGAATGTCAGTTACGACCTTTTTCGGCTAGCTAACACTTTCACTATTCACTATATACTGCTACTAGTCACTTCAGCTACCACCGGATACCACTCACTTCACTTCACTGTCACTGGTAGTTCTTCACACTACTGCTGGTACTGGGTCCCGAGCCCCTAAGGTAGACTTGGGCAATACTTTGCAGTGAGCCGCTTGCCATTTTCCGTTTGCCTCTTTATTGCATAAACTTTTCACTATACAAATGGCATAAATTGCAATATTTTCTATACAAAACTAATTGCTACACTAACATGCTATACATCATTAAATCGGTAGTCTGGTACTTTATTAGTATATCATAAATGTTACTCAAAATATTAACATTGTAAAAAGTTATTAAACGAAATGTCCAAAATTTTCATAATATTTGGGTACATTAATTCTTTGTTTTTTCTATAACTACGAAATGCGTTTAATTATACAAAAATATCCCTACACTTCCTTAATCTATAAGCCATATGCTAATTGAATGTCATATTTATAACTCTTTTAGAACATAAAATTATTTTCCTTATTTTAGTATGAACTATTACGCAGTTAATTAAAAACTTTCCACGATAAGACGCGCTGTGATTGGTCGATTTTTTGGTATATAATAAAAGTTGTTTATATCACTTGTTATCAAAACGACATTCTATACAAATATACTAAGAGTTATAAACATGCTAAATAACTATATTAATAAATGTTTTCATCCAGTTTTGTTGGTAATTTCATTATTAATACAAAAAAAAACAATATTCTTTATAACTTCGTTTCTTAGCGTTGTTAGGCCGTCGCGAACAGAACGCATGTCTATAACTTATTGATAAGTGTCCAATTCCGAAAATTTATTGATTAACCTAGTATATAAACGAAGCATTAAAAATGCGTTTTGATGTTGTTGGAAGGAGATGATACATTTCGCATGAACGGAAGATAATACGTCCGCATCATTTACTGCCGCTTCCGACGTTGTTGTACACTTTTAGTGTAATGAGTTACCATTATCGCAAAGATCGTCGGTTTGTAGGTCAGATAAAGTGTTAGCCATCTGATCGCTGTCACTCAAACAAGCGCTATCAAATTTGTTTACCCCACTTTGCGTGCTTAATATTAATGCATACCGGTGACTTCGAAAAAGAAAGAGGTTAACAATTCGACTGTATTTTTTCTGTATGTATGATACGCGATATTTGCGGCAATTATGAACTAATTTTCTTGATTGTTTTATAATTAATGGATATTATTCAGGGGGTGGTCCTAAATCAGTTTGTAAAAATTCTACCCTACGGATGGTGAAATTGAAGATGAACTGACACAGCAGCGTCTTCCTAAAAACTACTACAAATAAAAAACAATAAACTTGGTTTGCCAACTTGTTTGCAAAGCGTGACAGCTATGGCAAATATACCCCCTGTGAGGCAACCTGTGGGGGAGGCCTGTGTTCAGCAGTGGACTATAATATGCTGCAACGGCAACGGAAGTTGTTATATTCCTTAGTCGATTCAAGATGGTGAAAATCTTCTAATGAAATGTGAAATCCGACTTCAAACAACTGAAAAGAATAAAGTAATGGCACATTCTTGAGTTCTTTATCCAATCTTTGATTATATGCTTGTCGCGTCGTATGAAAAATATATAATCAAAGTGTCCAATATGTTTTAGCTTCGAATTTTAATTTCAAAATCATTTTATTATTTTCAGTTCTTTTATTTTACGTGGTAGAGATGCTGCAGCTATATTATGGTTGTAGCACGAATAGGTCGGCTCGACCGGGGAAGGACCACATGAGTTTGTGGTAGCACCACGCTCTCACAATATAACAATGGAAAATAGCAGCTTAATGCCGCTGTGTTTCGTATGGTGAGTGTAGACAAGTTTTACTGGATACGAGGCATTACATCTTCGTCCTCAGGGGTGACAACGCATATTTGCATTTTGATTCTTAATCAATTATCTTAACTATTTTTTTTTATAGAATAAGTTTGTCACTTTTATTCTATAAAAAAATTGTTGTTTGAAGTTGACTTTACTTTTTATTACAAGTAGATTTTTCAATTTGTATATTAGAAGCGTAATTTTATTTAATGTCATCCATCCTTCCATTACAGGGAATAGAAGTCCACTCCTGAACATGAGCCACCCCATTGGTTACCATTAAGCCACACATGGCATGCGGGTTGGCAGATGCATTTTTTTAATATTTTGAATTGTTACCGCATCTCCTGCTTCAGGAACCGAAATTTATGTTAAAGTGAATTTAATGATACGTCAATCAGATGTTATCTACATTATGCCCTTTAATACTGTAACATCAACATGACTTCAATTAATGGTTGAACTTTAGTCAGCTCTCAAACTCGTTTTTCGCTAACACATTTATAATATCATTTAGTTCTTATAGAAAAATCTTAATAATAATAGAATCTGTCCTTGCTTTCCCCTCGAGGTTCTAGTCTAGTCTGAATTAATGACTTTTGTGATGATAATGATGATAAAAAATTATGATGGAAGAACGATTACTAGATAACAGATACCAAGATTGCAGTTTTCACTTTTTTTCCTAACGGGAAGGTCACTACGCTGACGCACGCTCGTACGTCACGCGATCCGAACGAGGATGATGATGATGGTACGGATACTTAATGATGATGATGGTACTTTAACATTGGCTCACTTATAGAATCTTCACGGTGACATAATTGAAATTCGACAGTTATTGTATTCCAAAAAGGTTGGTAAACATAGAGTCGATACAAAGTCCACAGTACAGTTAAATCAGTCCCGCCCGTGACCATGAGTGCTGTAAAGCGTTCGAAACGTCGGGTATTTAAAAAGTTAAATATACGCGATAAATTCCGTAAAAACTAGTATTATTTCAACAGTTAAATCTGTATATGATATATGTATGTATATACTAAATGTACGTATATATATATACATATATACACGTATATTACATACATACGTACAACTTACAAATTATTTTTTTTTCGTTAAAATTAGTTTTTCTTAAATGTGTTTTTTGAAAAAAAAAAATATTTCTATACGCTTGGATACTGACTCTGATAACGCAGTTAACGGGAACCACAGGATTTTTGTTACATGTTGTACACACACACACACACACACACACACACACATATACAGCATGTAATATAATTAACACACTTTGAGAAAGTAGTTTGTTCAGAATCGTTTACTGAATCGATTTCTATCATTTTTGATATAGGTAATTTTTTATCGCAAAAATAATAAAAACTACGTAAATTACAGTCACACTAAATCTGTACAGTTAAAACAAACTGAAACGGACCGTAACTTAAGGCAATAAGACTTTTAAGAGTGCAGTTTTATTCGTATTATTACTAATTCTGTCATTCAATAAAAATAAAGAACTTTAATTCAAGCACGTTAAAGTCTTTGTGTTCATGGGTTTGTACTGTGACCACAACAGTGCCTAAAATGTTTAACTACAAATTCAGTGTATGTATAGTATTATGATTATAACATAACATACTAATTCGGGTGTCTGAGGGTGTGCGTTAATTACGTTACATATTGTATATATATATATATATATATATATATATATGATGAAAGAATCGAGATTAGATTCCATAAAAATATGTTTTCATTAGATCACTTTAATATTCTAACGCGTTTTCGAGTTATGCCACCAAAAAAAGTAAATCATTTCATTATGCTGTAAAATTTATGTTTAACTATTTCGACTTTTTCCACTTTTTGCTCTGGGGCTTCCACGCCGACGATTATATACATATATAATCTATATATTTGAAATTATATTTATCGAATTACGAGCTCGTTTGGTGAAGTGTTGTGTGGCGCGCCCGCGAATCTAACATAAATTTAATATTAATTAATTTTTTGTTCATTTTCTATGTACTGAATTTAATTTTGTGCGCTCGCCCGTGAATGCTTGTGAGAAAAAGTTATCACGATACATACCGGCCACGGCCAGTTGAATGTAATAATATAATAAAATAAAATATTAAAACGGTACAATACACGTTTAAATTTTGTTTTATTTTACAAACGGAACAACGTTTTCCGTAGTAGAAAATACATTAAATGTATAAAGTTAAAACTGATAATTTTAAATACGTTTATTAATTTATTACCTATGATAGTAATTATATACGCAAGCTAATCCTTCAACACGTTTTCATTTCAACACATATTCATCAGATCAGTAACAAATTCTGTGTTTACTCTCCACGTTACAATGACCATACCTCTTCAATATCCTGTAACATTTGAAACATAAGTTTTTCAATTCTTTAAGTCATTACTTTATTTCTAATTTTCTTTTAAATATTTGTGTCGAGGATATGTGTCTGCTTACAAAATATTTTATTTTTATTTTTTATTTACTTGGAAAACTTACAGCTAATTTACAAAAATAATATAATTATAACAAAAATGAAAGCCATTTACAAGTTTTCACTTATATAATACTTTATAATAACAAGATTGTGTCAAAAGAGATATGTACAAGTATATGGGAAGTAACAGTACACTTATCTAAAAAAAGAATGAGTTGTTAGAATGTGAACGCCTAAGTTGGAGAACGCTGGAATGAAATAAGTCAATCAACTTTGTGAGTTTGTGCTGTAGCATTAAGAGATGATGATCGAATAATAAAAGAGTTTTGTCTATAATTACTTTTTACGCACGGTACCGATAACAGTGTAGGTTTCCGCAAGCTAGATGATGAGGTACGTAAACCTATTTTACCCAGTAGTTCAGGGCAATCAATGACACCATTAACAATTTTAAAGAGAAAAGAGAGATCTGCAATATTTCTTCGCTCATATAAAGGTAAGATATGAATTTTTTTACATCGAAGAATATAGTTGGGTATAAACCTTTTTGATTTAAATTGAAGAAAACGCAAAAATCTTTTTTGTACGATCTCTATCCTATCAACGTATACATTATATTTAGGATTTTAAATTTGTGGTTCCTATTATACATGATTTTATTGTACCTTTTTATAATATTAGAGTAACAAGTGAGCTAACTGTTACCATCAAGTGGTAGCGGCTACAGTAGCGCACCTACTTCATCATTCCGTTAGACATGGACCCCGAATGGATTTCAGGTATGCAGCGGAGCATGCCTAAAATCCATTCGCCACGGTTCGTGGGTGGATTAATTTAACATATTATATTTAAATAATAAATGAATATATCTTAGAAACTAACTCAAACTGCAACATTTTTCGCAATATAACCTTTACTTGAACGTCTCTCGAACTCGAACCCGCAGCCCCCAGCGCAGCCACTCATTGCTAAGCCACTGCGCCACGAAGCCGGCATAGCCGCAGCGTGGCTCTACCACGTTTAAAACGAATTACTGAAGGCGTTGATGATGTTGATGCTACCGATAACGTCATCTGCGATCCCTACTTGTATGATCATGTGTCTTTTTTTAGAGAGAGTGAAGAGGAAATCTTAAAAAAGACACCGGTGTCCAGTTGTTATATGATCAGTAGTGTGGAATTTTACCCACTAAAACCTCCTCTCTCTTAAGTACCCAGGACTACGGGACCGCGTTAGCGTTATTTCATGGGGCTGGTACTACTCCTCATCGCTTCTTAACGCGACTACTCCTTTGTTTCTTCTTCTTTTTTTTCCTTTTTTTATAAGCAGGACCTCCCTAACATACGCTGTCATCGCTGCCCAGTTTAATTTGATGCCAACATCCAAGGAACGAACTCTTCCGTTCCCTGAGGCACCCTCTTCTCGCTCTGCCAGCGTGACCGTGTTTCAGACCAGCGCTGACAGACAAAGAAGGTGTACTCGGTGGAGATGACAATGTCCGGACAGTACAAGCAATCAGGACTGTTTTGGATTTTCATACGGTGTTAGTAGGCATTGAACCTTTTGTAGCTGATACTGATAATGTGTTCTCGAAACGTTAGTTTCGAGTCGATCGTCACTCCGAGGTATTTCAGAGATCCCTGACTCTCGCTGTGTTGATCCACGATGAGAGCCTGGAAGGGCCTCCAAAACCACTTCTGGGCTGTGAGTTACACAAGCTCCGTTTTCGCTATGGCTAACGACATACCAATTTCATTCAGCCACGCGTTGATTTTTGCCACGACAAGTCTCGCCTACCCTGTGCTTCGCCATGGCTCCTTGCAAGGATTAACGCCACCTCGTCGTCAAGAAACCCCTTCAGTAGTACCTCAGTTGGTAGGTCGAGACGTAGGAGTGCATCGTAATGGATGATCCGAGCCCTGTGCCACTCCCCCACTCAGCTCTTTCATGATCTCTCCCATAGTCATTTCAAATATCAAAAAACGATCACATAAGTCACAAACATCTAATTTTCAAAGCGCCTTCACAATGTCCGTCCATTTTGCGGAATTAAATGCATTTTTGATGTCAAACATCATCATTATGCACACGGGACGGGACCTCCTGTTGCCCGACCAGCAAATGAAAGCGCTTCGGAAATGGCACCAATTGTATTGCGACCCGGTTCCGTACTGGTTCACATAATATTTTTACATTTACGTGAATACTAGACACTTAATAAAACTAATTTTAATTATTTTACTGATTTTAATTATAACTTTTATTTTGTATTTCCTGTTCGTGCTTGTTGGTTCAGATAATGATTTCTTATATTGTAAAATTAGTTTTATTTTATAACACTACAGGCATTAATTACTGCAGGTAGATATTCCTACCAACTTCAAAGTAAAAATACTACAAAATGCGTTATCAAGCTTGAAAACTAAGATAAAATACCACAAATACCGATATAGTGGCCGCAAAGTTCAAGTGTACCGCAGCTATTTTCCAGGCCGGAACATAAAATACTCGGTCGCTGTAGCACGAATTCACGAAAATCGTTATCACATAGTAGATGGATATCAAATCGTAATATATACTCCATAACAAATGCATACGAATTAAACGTAAAGTTTATGATTAGTTTGTATAAATTTAAGTCTACAGTGTATGTCTACGCTCTTACAAAATATGAATGCAAAATAGCAACTTAATGCTACCGTTTGTGTTTAAAAAAATCTTTTTAATGACGTAGGTAAAGCATAGACAAAGATACAAAACATAAAAAAATGTTCTTGTTTATATTGAATAAATAAAATGGCAGTCTAGTTTAGGTTTGAAAATTCTGTGTTATCGGGGGGATTTAGTTAGAACACGGCCGCTGGTTAATTGTTGCTTGGATCTTGTATCGTCACCACGTCGATTGTATCGTCGTTTAATTTTTCTTATGGAATAAGAGTGGCAAGCAAACACGCAGTTCACCTGATGGTAAGTGGATGCTGCGGCCCATAGACATCTACAAGTATCCTTGACTAAGATGGAATGCTTTGTTTCCGGTAAAAATGTCTCTAGTTCTGTATATCGGTCATTCTCAGACGGCTCAAATAGCACGCCTATTAATAAGCGTGTTATTTGAGAATGACCGATATACAGAACCAGGATCGAAATCCAGTACGAAATTAATTACTAACAACTTGGTATTTTGTACATATCAGGTACGATCAAAATATTAGGAGAGGCCTGTGTCCTTTTTTGAATAAATTAAATATAAGTTAGTTTAAAAAAATAAAAACTTCGAAAGTATTGTACCTCAGTGCCGCGTCCGGCCGTTCCATAGTAAGCCAGATCGATTCACCAACTTATAAGCTGGCACAATACTTAGCAGAAATACTATCACCACTGAGAGGACATACCAGAGCACACACAAAGGATTCATGCCATTTTGTGAGTGAGATAAAAGACCTACATCGCGCTGACAATGAAACTATGGTCAGTTTTGATGTTCAGTCACTATTTACATACCTACCTATTGTTGACTGCATCCCAATTGTAACTAGGAAGCTAGAAGAAAATAACATGTCTCAAGAATACGCAATATTACTTGAACACTGCCTCACATTTGGCTATCTATTGTGGAAGGAGGAGTTCTACAAGCAAGTAGATAGTGTGGCGATGGTCTCACCTGTGTCTCCCACAGTCGCCGACATATTCATGGAGGACTTTGAGGAGAAAGCCCTTCTTACTGCTCCTGTAAATCCAAGGTTCTACAAGCGGTGCGTAGACGACACTTTAACAATTTTACCATCTGACAAAGTAACTGCATTTTTAGACCACCTTAACTCCATAAATTCTAAAATACAATTCACAATGGAGTTAGAGGCAAATAATTCTTTAGCCTTCCGAGATGTTTTAGTCATTCGAAATCCTGTTAACAGTCACACTGTGAATAGGAAAAAGACCTATACCAACCGATATCTAAATGGTGAATGTCACCATCATCCTTCACAGTTAGCTACCGTGGGTAAATCTTTGTTTCAGAGAGCACGAGGGATCTGTGACAGAAAACATCTAGCCGCCGAGCTTCAGCACGTCAGGCAAGTATTGCAAGACAACAAGCTTTGGGTCCCGCGCTTACGTCACAGTGACCGAGTAAAGCCGGCCACATCCGAGCGTGTGCCTGCTGTACTACCATATGTCAGAGGAGTCACAGACAAGGTTGGCTACATCTTGAAGCGAGCTTCTATTAAAACACACTACAAGCCGCTGAAGAAGATTAGTCAATTTTTACCATTCGTCAAGTGTAATATTCCTCTACAAGATGCAGGAGTGTACAAGTTAGATTGTGAATATGGTCTCTTAATATCTCTTATATAGGTCAAACAAAAAGATCAATTAAAACCCGCGTGAAAGAACATATAGCTGACGTGAAGCACTAACGCTTCGGGAAGTCTGCAGTTTGTAAACATATTCAAAATCGTCCCCACCCCACACACATCAGGTTTGATAAACCACAAATCCTCCCAAAAGAACACCGATTTCTACCAAGGATGATACGCGAGGCTATTGAAATTAAAAAACATCCAAATTTCGATAGAGAAGATGGATGGGTACTGCCATCTGCTTGGGATTCTATAATTAGCCAAATTAAGCCCAAACTCAAGCATACCACTGCAAGACTTCATAATACTATAAGCTCGTTTTGCGTAAATCGGACCAAAAATTAATATTCAAAAACTGAAGGTAGCTGGACTAACTATGACATTGGGACGTCAAACATCTCAGTCCCCTCCATGACCATGGGTGCTGTAAAACACCCGAAACTTCGGGATAGTAAAAATAAATTAAAGGTGTAATTAAACGCGATGCGAAATCATTTATTCAATTTGTAGTGTTAGCGTAAATTTAAGAAATAATTATTTTGATTTTAGTGGCATTGATTTTGGTGTTTTCGGTGGAAATAGGTGCACCGAAATCAATTTTGAAATCACCGACATCGATCAATCGTTATTAATTTACATTTTATGATCGTAAATTTAACTTTCTTACCACCTCATCATCATCTTATTTTAGTATTGTGATTATGTCAGAATCAAAAGAAAATCTGTTGGTTAAAAAGAGATTGTCTGAACGACGATGAAAAGCTCGCATCTAGAGTAATCCACAGCTTTACGCAGTGCACAGAGGGAAAGATATACAATGGTACTAAAAAGGAAGAACGAAGGAAAGATTAAGCCTGTTAGTGAATTAGATCCTAGCCAACAACGAATTTTAGGGAGATCAACAATTACAATAAGATAAAAAGGCGTAGAGAGATGAGGTGCTTGAAGAGGAAGAGTCTTGAATAATCGTACCAGAAGTAGCTGGCTGACAAAGCTGGCGATCCTTTCGCAATTTCACGATCACAACCAAAACGATGAGGACCATTTCAAACTGAAGCCTATGTTGATTTGCCACCATCAAGTTCACCAGTCATTTCATCTCCTTTACCTCAGCGTCTTAATGTTTATGGAGATTCACCAGTACCAGCGAGTCCATGTATCATATCATCAGTTCGTGTGATTAAAAAGGAGTTTCTTCCAACTCCAAAAACTAACAAGAAACAATACCAAAGTTATCATACGTAGACTTAAATACCGCGTAAAAAAAATGTATCAGTTACAGAAAGAAAAGATTGATGAATTGAAGACTGTCAATGAACGACAGCGAAAACAGATATATGGATTAAATACCAAATTGCTGCATTAAAGAATATGAACCTATAAGAACAACCAATAGCCACCAAAACCTGAAGACATGAAACATCAACGTGAATCAAACTATAAAAACAGTTAAACATAATGTGGAAGAAGACATAAAAACTTTTCTTGAAGAAGACGTTAACAGTCGTATGTGTTCTGGAAAGAAGGAGTTCATTACGAAGAAAAAGAATAATTCTTTAAAAGATTATATACTAAGTTTAAGCAAACACATCCCCGAAATAAAATTAGTTACTCCAGTTTCTGCAAAAAACGACCGAACAACCTAATGTAAATAAAAGAGTCTTCGTATTGAACATGAAAATATGGACTTAATGGTGACGGCGTTAAAAAACAACTTAATTGAAGAAAAATTTACCAAGGACATTTTGCTATTACTGTGCTGTGACTCTTCGAATGTCATGTTTAACTAGGAAATCTGATGACTGCAAAGATAAAAGCTTAATCTATAAAGCATTCAATAATGTATTGTGCTACTGGATTTGGCAAAAATGTAAAAGTACTTATTCTAAGAATGGAGTTACAAAAACAACCATTCACACAGCGATAGATAAAGTGACTGTTTTCCCTAGAGATACCATCTTACCACCTTTCTTACGCAGTGCAAAATTTGAAAAAAAATTTATCTCCATAGCATGACTCACTGTGGAGCTATGATCGCACATAACAGGATCATTAGAAAAATGAAAAGCGATCTCACATCTCACTGATGAAGAGTTTATAATTCACTGTAACTTTAGTGAAATTTACAGCACAAAATACGCTAATGAAATTCCGGCCATTCATTTCGGGGGTAACCACCGACAAATAACCCTGCACACCGTGGTCATCACTATCGTAAAAACGGACTTCTGAAAGTACAATCGATGTGAACATTATCAGAGTCTTTACGTCATGACGCACCAGCCCTTTGGGAGCATTTACTTACGATTTTAAAATTCACAGAAGATGAAAATCTCAATATTCGTATACTGAATTCAATTCTGATAGTCTGTCGGGCCAGTACCGAAACCGTAAAATGTTTTATATCATCGGCAAACTCCACTAGTACCTTCCCAGTTTGACTTTTTTTTTTTTTTTTTTTATAGAAGAGGGGGCAAACGAGCATGCGGCTCACCTGATGTTAAGTGACTACCGCCGCCCATGATCAACCGCAACACCAGGAGAATTGCGGGTGCGTTGCCGGCCCTTTAGAAAGGAGTAAGCTCTTTTCTTGAAGGTCCCCAGGTCGTATCGGTCCGGAAAAATCGCCGGTGATAAACTATTCCACAGAGAGGTTGTACGTGGAAGAAAGCTCCTTGTGAAACGTACAGTGGTGGACCGCCAAGCATCCAGATGGTGTGGATGGTATCGGGACGTTTGCCGTGTCGTGCGTTCACGAAATTTGGCGGCTGGGATTAATCCGAACAATTCCTCAGAGCACTCCCCGTGATAGATGCGATAAAATACGCAAAGAGATGCAACATCTCTTCGCAACGCCAGTGAATCGAGCCGATCGGAAAGCACTCGGTCGTCGACGATTCGAGCCGCTCTGCGCTGGATGCGGTCAAGTGGAAGGAGCTGGTACTGGGGAGCCCCAGCCCAGAGATGGGAACAGTATTCCATGTGCGGTCGAACCTGCGCCTTGTAAAGTTGCAGGCGGTGTGCCGGCATGAAATACTGCCCCGCTCTGCTGAGCACGCCAAGCTTTTTAGAGGCCAATTTGGCCTTCCCTTCCAAGTGACCACGAAACTGCACGTCACTCGATATGTCGACGCCGAGGATTCCGATACTGGCTGAGGCAACAAGGGGAGTGCCTTGAAACTGAGGGGATACGACAAAGGGGTTCTTTTTAGCGGTTAACGCGCAAACTTGTGTCTTCTGGGGGTTAAACTGGACTAGATTTAGTCGTCCCCAATCCGAGACTCTGTTCAGCAAAGACTCGACTTCAGACACAAGTTTGTCCCGGCACTCGGAGACGTTTTCCCGAGAAATATTGGCTCGGCCGGTGTAAAGAGCATCACCAGTGCTGTCATCTGCATAGCAATGAATGTTACGGGTATGCAACATATCATTGATATGCAGAAGAAACAGCGTTGGCGATAGCACGCAGCCCTGTGGAACACCTGCATTAATAGGCTTGCAATCGGAGCTTGCACCGTCTACAACGACCTTGATGCTCCGATCTGCAAGAAAGCTGGTGATCCAATCGCACAATTTCTCGGGAAGCCCATAGGAAGGGAGCTTCGAAAGAAGCGCTTTGTGCCAAACCCGATCGAAGGCCTTCGCAATGTCCAAACTAACGGCCAATGCCTCCCCCTTGAACTCTACTGCCTCCGCCCATCTGTGAGTGAGGTAGACCAGAAGATCACCAGCTGACCGACCACGGCGAAAACCGTATTGGCGGTCACTAATCAGCTGGTGATCCTCAAGGTACCTCATGAGCTGGCAGTTTACAATGGACTCCATTGTTTTGGAGAACAAGGAGGTGATGGCGATTGGCCGGTAGTTGGACGGGTCTGAGCGGTCGCCTTTTTTAGGGATCGGGTGGACGAAAGCAGTCTTCCATGATTTTGGGACTACGCCTAGGGAGTAGGAGTACCGGAAAAGACGCGTTAAAACCGGTGCCAACTCTGGAGCACACGTCCTCAGCACAATTGGGGGGATTCCGTCAGGCCCACTCGACTTGTGGATGTCCAGGGAGAGGAGTGCTTTGCGAACCGAGCGCTGTGTGAACTGCACTTCCGGCATGGAGCACTCACACCGCGGGATGGTCGGCGGCGTACTCCCCCCGTCATCGAGAGTCGAGTTAGACGCAAAGAAGGAGCCTAGAAGATCGGCTTTCTCCTTTGCAGTATGGGCCAGTGAGTCGTCCTCCCTGTGCAGAGATGGAAGAGATGGCTGACAGAAATTCCCCTGGACAGCCTTGGCGAGAGACCAGAATGCACGGGTTCCAGAAGGAAGGCGAACGAGTCTCTCGCCAATTCTGCCTATGTGCTCTGACTTTGCCTTGGCAATGACTCTTTTGAAGGACCTAGAGGCGGAATTATACTTCTTTTTTAGAGCGCTAGTGTTTACATCCCGGGACGCTGATGCATCAACCCAGGCTTGGTAGCACTCCTGCTTATAGCATGATGCTATTTTACAGGAGCGACCAAACCATGGCTGAGATTTGCCTCCAATGGGCACCACAGAGGAAGGAATAAAAAGTTCCATACCCTGAAGTACCACATCAGTAACAGAATCCGCAACAACGTTGGGATCATCCGGCGAGAAGCAAACCCGCCCCCAAGGGTAGGATGCAAAGAAAGACCGCATCCCATCCCAATCGGCTGACCTATAGTGCCAAACACGGCGGCAGCCTGCAGAATGCAACCGCGATTTCAGCGTGAGTGGCACAACACTCCGGACCAGACAATGGTCCGAGGAGCCTAAAGGGGCGTCGACGGAAATCTGATATCCGTCCGGGTGAGAGGTCAGCAGAAGGTCCAAGAGGGAAGGTGCATGATCCTCCACATCTGGAATCCGCGTAGGCGAAGTAACCAGTGACTAGTATAACATGGAATTATACAGAAAGCGACCATGGAAAAGGAGCCCCCGATGGTATCGGTGCAACACTCAAAAGAACAACTGATCGAATAGTTGCTCAAGGCAATGAGATCACAAGATTATGAATTTTGATGACTCATCTGAAATCTGTTCAAGGTTTATAACGAAAACTATTAACGGTTCCGGTATATACGAAAAAGAGTTGCTAATTTCGCCCAATCTCAAGCAATTTGCAGGGACTATGAGAGTACATCAGGCAGTATGGAACACCAATGAGTCCAACCAACTATCGATGAGAAAAATGAGCTACTCCGAAGGTGACTGTAAAAATAATTCAGTGTCGTGTGAACATGGGTATCATGTAGGAGTAAACATCATAGGCGAGCAAACTGATAGACCATCGACTGATAGAACGAACAACAAAAAGAGTGACAAGATCAGTCTGATTAAAAAGTCAAGGGAAGTCAAAAAAAAAAAGAGTCGAATCGGTGCATGTAAAAGTCTCAAATTTTATCGAATATTCTAATTCACCATGGTGTCAGCTATTCTGTTGATCTTGCTGATGAGTTTTATGAAACCAAGCAGAGCTTGTCCCATACCTTAACATCAGACAATGGATTACATGAAAGTGACAGCATCTAGACACGTGTGTCGACAGATTGTGAAAATATTGCGCCGACAGTAATAAATGAAGTAGTCTCCAAATTTGTAAATTGTAAAGAAAGTAGTGACAAGGAATATAACCTTTTTTAAATTAATTGTTGAAAACTGTAATAAAAGTTTTTATAAGAAGTTAATTATTTACATCGTTAATTTAATGTTGGTTGCTTAATATACCTAAAAACTTATTTAGTTGTGTTAAAATCAACTGGAAAAGTAATATTTTATTAAAAATATAAATACCATTTAGTTATGTAAGTGCCTTCTATAATTGTTTGTTGATAAGATTGATTTTTAAGTAATTTTTGTAGTGATTTTTTCTATCAATAAGTAAATTGTCTGTGATTAAGCTAGATCTCAACCAAGAGTTCAGATTTTTAAGTTCCTATAATGTTAGTTTAAGACTACTATTTTTGATTACATTTAATATAATAACTAAACGCTTCCTACCATAGTTGATTTTATTAAGTTTTCATAAAACTTAATAAAAATGTTGTGTGTTTGTGTGATAAAATAAAATGTTTTATTGTAAAATCAACCCGCGATTCCTTACAGACAATAAGTTCATAGTGGTACTTAGGCAGTAAATATACCTAAAAAAGTTGTCTTTAAATTATAAATTGTCTTTAATATTTCGGTGATAAAAATAATAATTACGGTGGACACCAAATAAAAAAAATTAAATCCCTTCTTAATTATTCGTACTATACGATTCCGTCTACTAATAATATGTTTTATATTAACTCTAGAATCGATATTTCATGTTAATAAACCAGAATTTAAATAAAAAATTGCCACCGAAGTCAACTAAATAATGAGTCGCCTAATAGTGATCCATATTTATCATACAACCGCATTGAGCTGCAATTTCACACTAATATTCTAAGAGAGCGTGGACCTTTCCTGGTTGAGCTGACTTATTCGTGTTACAACCATAATATAGCTGCGACATAGCTCTACAACGTATGCAAAGTTATTGCTTTAAGAACTTTTTGTGAAAAAATATCTGCAAATATGAACTATTAGTGAAATTGATGTTTCAATGAGCCCAAAGATGATAAAACCTCAAGTTTTTTAGTCGTCTTCGCTAATTCATTTGTAATATCTTAAAAATTTTTGCAAATATAAGAGATATCACACTAGGCTATATGGCCAAAGACCTTTGCCTGTCTCAGTTGGCAATCGTAAAAAAATCTGCAAAATCGCCATGATTATCGCATCTAGATAAAAGATCTAGCATCTAGATAGGTGTCTGTGTGTGTCGCATCTAGATAAGCTCGGTAACGACATATCGTTATCGGAATCAGCTAACGAATAAGTGCTCTTACAATGAAAGCTGGTAGATAAGCGCCTACTTTCACAAAAATAATTAATTTACTGAAATTCATAAGTTATAGCAGCGGATTCACCACATTACGGTTTACCGAAATTTTTATTGTATGGTTTCTAGTGACTTGGAATAATAATGTCCTCCAGACCGCATTTCTGACATGGTAAACCGTCTTTTTTATAGCATTGGGTGACAAACGAGCACGCAGTCCACCTGATGGTAAGTGGATACTGTGACCCATATACATTTACATTTATCCTTAATTATGAATCAATATGCAATCGTGTTGTCTGTTGTGTGAGGCCTTTTTCGAGTCCCAGGATCAAAACTTTTTTCCAAAGAATTAACCAACTTTTAAAACACTTTTCAAGATATAATGTTTTCTTATATTTACGCGAACACTACACGTTGAAATAATACTAGTTTTTACGGGATTTATCGCGTATATTTAACTTTTTAAATACCCGACGTTTCGAGAGCTTTACAGCACCCATGGTCACGGGAAGGACTGAGATGTACTGTAGATGGGTAAATCTTTGTTTCAGAGAGCACGAGGAATCTGTGACAGTAAACACCTGGCTGCCGAGCTCCAACACGTCAAGCAAGTTTTGCGTGACAACAAGCTTCGGTCCCGCGCTTACGTCACAGAGAACGAGTGAAGCCGGCCACAGTCGAGCGTGTACCTGCTGTACTGCCATATGTTAGAGGAGTCACTGACAAGATTGGCTACGTCTTGAAGCGCGCTTCCATCAAAACACACTTCAAGCCGCCGAAGAAGATTGGTCAGTTTTTACCATCAGTCAAGTGTAACGTCCTTATGCAAGATGCAGGAGTGTACAAGCTTGATTGTGAATGTGGTCTCTCCTACATAGGACAAACTAAAAGATCAATTAAAACCCGCGTCAAAGAACATATAGCTGATGTGAAAAGTCGACGCTCCGGGAAGTCTGCAGTCTGTGAACATGTACAGGATCGCCCCCGTCACTACATCAGATTTGATAGACCACAAATCCTCGCTAAAGAACACCGATTCCTTCCAAGGATGATTCACGAGGCTATTGAAATCAAAAAACATCCTAATTTCAATAGAGAAGATGGCTGGGTGCTACCATCTACTTGGGATCCTATAATAAATAAAATTAAATCCCAACCCAAGCATACAACTGCAAGACTTCATGATACCATAAGTTCATACTGTGTAGATCGGAACAAAAGTTAAATTTTAATCTATGGTAACCGCGGTTAACTATGACATCTGGACGTTGAACATCTCAGTCCTTCCCGTGAAAAAGTTAAATATACGCTTTTCAAGATATATTAGCTTAAAAGGCAATTACGTTGAAAAATAAATACAACTTAAATATACTTATCTTATAGTTTCGTTGCGTTCCCAAAAAAAAATTATTGCTAAAACATTATTAAGGTACGTGAAGGCAGTGGCGGATTAAAACATTTGCCGCCAGTAGGCTATTCAAATTTTGCCGCCCCTACTGACTTCTACAAGTGGATACCTTAGTTGACAATCATATGCACTACAACTTTATAATTTGTGCACTATAATCCTAATTACATCACCTTTTTGTCGTAATTAGTACCTATGAATGTAAATTAGCGGATTGATGAGTCAGTCCCTAGATTATTTTCACAACCCACTAAGATTTAGTTAAGATTGCGCAAGAAATATTTACAGCTCGATCATGTACTACTAATAAGGCGGGGTAAGGTATGTTTTAATGGTACTTATATTCGCTAGACGTAATTAAATATTTATATTGAGTTTACACTTTGAAAACAATATATTCAATTTTAGATGGTAGACCTGCGAATTTTACAGAATTTTACTAGCTGCAGCTACATTATATTTGTAGGATGAATGGGTCGGCTCGACCGGGGAAGAATCTCGCACTCTCAGAATACCAGCATGAAATAGCACCTCAACGCTCTTGTGTTTCGTATGGTAGTGTAGTAAACCGGAAACCCTTTTAGGTACTGAAAACGAGGCATTCTTAGTAGTCTCAGGGGTAACAACGCATCTGCATTTTGATTCGTAATCGAGGATAGATGTTTTTTTTTATAGAAGAAGGGGCAAACGAGCATGCGGCTCACCTGATGTTAAGTGACTACCGCCGCCCATGATCAACCGCAACACCAGGAGAATTGCGGGTGCGTTGCCGGCCCTTTCCCTTTGTTGTTGATGTCTATGGGCCACATCACACAGCATCCATTTACCATCAGGTGGACTGTGTGTTCGTTTGTCATCATTATTCTATAAAAACAACTGTCTGGTGACGATCCGACTGATGATGATGAAGAAGAAATTCAATAAATTAAGTTATGAAAGTTTTACAATACCGTCTTGAGTGAGTTTTTATTCGTAAAATCACCAATTATATAGTCGTATGAAATCTTCTTCATTAATGCACAGAAGCCCTACGGTGTTTAGCTTTTTTTGATTTATGGTAGATCTTAGACAATTTTTACCCGTTTTAAGCCAGAAAGGCTTCTCTCACTCGAACAATTTCTCGTTGGTGAACACAAAGCCATGCGAACTGCTACATTTATTTTTATTTATTTATTTATTTATTTTTACAAAATATAGTTATTAAATAACATCCGACAGTACAAATAAACTTACAAAAGTTTTTCCATGTACCGCCGATTCGTAACTTCGACCATGTTCAATCGGTTCGCGTAGCGACAACTTACATAATACATGGTGTGACAATATTATGACAATATTTTTTTTTAACTATATGTGTATCACAGGAAAGGACAGTTAGTGAGTTTGATAAATAATATTAGTAATCGAGATATTAATGTTACGATTGTGTGTATCTATGTATATATATATATATATATATATATATATATATATATATATATTAGTAGATTTGTATTTATGTATATTATGTGTGTTAGTATAGTTTTTTTTAGTATAAATTATTAGTAGGTGTCGTTATCAATTTGTCTATATAATACTGTTTAAGCTTATATTTAATATTTTTCTTAGTTAGTTCATTTTTTATTGCTTTTGGAATTTGGTTTAAAAGAGCAGGAACTTGATATTGTAACCTAAATTTTCCATACATATTTTTATATTTTGGTATCGTCATATATAGATTAAGGGCTTGTCGTAAAAGCTTTTTATAGATAAGGCTAATTTTTAGTTCTTCCTTGCTATAATTTTCAAGCAATAGTTGGTATTTCACCCTGTCGTGTACTGGTAGTATATTGCAATGATGAAAGAGACCATTAGGATTTTTTTTTAATTTATCTTTGATTTTGAGAGGGATGATACATTTAAGAATGCGCAATTGTAGCTCGTATATTTTTTCAAGGTGGGTTTTATACGTGCGTCCATAACTGCTTAACCCATACGAAACTATTGATTCGCCGAGTGCTTTATATAGTAACATTAGCATGTGGTAAGGTACTTTACTCTTGATGAGGTAAAATTTTGCTAAGATCGCTCGTAGCTTATCACATACAGATTCAATGTGATAAGTCCATTTCATACGGTCATCGATTATTAAACCTAAATATCTACATTTTTCTACCACTTCAATCTGGGGACATTCACAATTATTATTATGGGTTGAACTTTGGATATTATGAAGACATGTATGATTATGAGCTATAAGATTAATGTCATGTTTTAATCTATTTTGACTCGAGCTCACGTACATTATTTTAGTCTTATTCGAATTAACTACAAGACCTGCGTCGTGTGACCACTGCATGAGCCTCGTAAAATCCTCCTGTAACAGTTTTACCGCCTTATCCATATTGTGGTGGGCTGCTAATAGACAGGTATCGTCAGCAAATTGGAAGATTTTACAGTTCTTAACCACATTGTTGATATTATTCACGTAAGTGATGTAGTGTAGCGGTCCTAATACAGAACCCTGTGCTGTTCCTTCACTCACCAAAACTTTATTACTTAAAGCATCCCCTACCTTGACATAGTAACAACGATTTTTGAGATAGTCCTGACACCAGTCAAGAATCGGCCCTCTGATTCCACAGTTATCTAGTCGCTCTAGTAATACATCATGGCGTAAAGTATCGAATGCCCTGCTATAGTCGATAAATAACAGCAACACATGTTTTCTCTCATTAAGATTTTCATATACGTTATTAGTAAATAGTGAAAGTAGTTGTGTTGTGCTTTTTTTAGGTTGAAACCCAAACTGTGTGTCATTAAGAATGTTATTTAGCCCATAAAAGTTGTAAATTTGTCTAGCTATATATTTTTCTATAATCTTATCTATAGTAGGTAATATAGTTATAGGACGGTAATTATTATAATCCTGTTTGCATCCCTTTTTGTATATAGGTCTCACGATTCCAGTTTTCAATTCGTCAGGATATTTATTAGTCTTTATGCAGACATTTACCAGTTTTGCAATAGCCGGAGCAATTTCTTCGCAAATTCGTTTTATATCTATCGCCCGAATTCTGTCAAGACCCGGAGCTTTGTTAACGTTTATTGTTTTTATAATTTTAAGGATCTCTTTAGGTGTCGCTTTTTGAAAATTCATTGTTACGTTAACTGGTTGTCGGTATTCTATTTTATCTAAAATATTATTTTTACATAGAGGTATTATGTTTTGAACGCCACTATGAAATTTATTCGCAAAGTTATTTGCAATTATATTTGTATTTTTGTTTGTGCCCCCAAACGCATTTAAGAGTACTGTATCCACTGTCTTACGCACCCTACCTGTTATTCTGTTAAGAATAAACCAGAGTTGTTTTAAATTATCTTTATATTTATGTATTTCATTATAAATGTATTTATTTTTGCAGGATCTAATTAACTTATTTGCATAGTTTCGCGCTTTATTATATTGTGTTTTTAAAATTTTATTATTATTATCTTTTATCCATTGGTAAAATAGTTTATCTCTATACTCGCAAGTTTTGATAATACGTGAAGTTATCCATTTATTTTCGGTATGTTTGTTACTGGTGTTTTTCATTTTTGATGTAATTGTCGCGTCGTTGTAGCATTTATTTATATTTTCATATATATACTGTAATATAGTATCTGGACAGACCATATCATCAACTTTCTTCCAGTTAATATTATTCAATGAAAGTTTTAATTTTTCATTATTATATATATTTTTATGAGTAGTTTCACCCTGTATACGCGCATGTGTTTGTTCCACACAGGCAAGCACTACCGCTCGGTGGTCCGCTAGCATTAAACCAAGCGCCGCGGTGTAAACATCTTGTTTGCGTGATATCGCGTACACATGATCAATACAGGATTTAGTTATTCTATCGTCAATTAATTCAATTCTAGTGTACTGCGATATCCCGAACTCAAGGCCGTAGTTATGTAGCATGCAGTTGTATTTATGTCTTATAGGAGTATATGTTTGCAAGTCTATATTCATATCTCCGAGGATAAATAGTTCAGAATTTGTGTCCACCCTACCGATCAAAGTGCGAAGTTCGTCGATGAATAAGTGTTTGCTTAGATTGGGAGGGCGACAAATTGCACATACAGTTGCCGTGTAAAAAGATGGAGTGCAAATTTGAAATAATATATGTTCAAAATGTTTTGTTAATAAGTTACTAATTATTGTAAATTTATTCTTCTTGTGTATATATGCTATTATACCGCCACCCCTTCGGTTTTTACGCAGCACTGTATGCATGTTATAGTCCGGTAGGTTAAACATATCACTTAGGTAGTCAGATATATTAGCTTCCGTTACCAATATAATATCTATACATGCGTTAGATGAGTACACACATTGTTCTAAAGCATCAAAGTTTTTAATCAAGGACCTTATATTTATGTGCATGCATAGTAGGTTAGTTTGACAATTTTTAACAGGAATATGATTTAGAAATGAATTTATGTTAGTACAATTACTCAATTCACAAATATTGTCTAACTGTACATCCATTAAAAAAATAATAAAGAACAAAAAAAAAACTTTTTGATATATTTTTTAAAATAAAGTACCTATATAGAATAATTTATTGCGGCTGTACATGGACTTCCTTTTGTAGTAAGGCTTTAATGTCATCATCAGTTCTAATTATGAACGATTGATCTTTTTCACTTTTTCTTGCTCTAATAACTCCATTCTTGCACCACACATATTTGTATACTCCGCTGTTTTTAAGTTCTCTTCTGGCATTTCTAAGTAAGGTCTTGCTGTATATGGTTAATGCCTCACTTATGTAGATGGTTTCTTTACCAGTCAACGGTGATGCGCTAGGTAAGATATCGTTCACCATGACCTTTGTATCCTTTGCTTTTGTAAGCCATTTTGTTTTAGCAGTTTCTGACGGTAGAACCACACGTAGTTTTCCGGAATTATTTCTATTGTAACCAAAGCGCTTTACTTCTATAATGTTTTCTGTGTATGTATTTTTTGCACGACGTTTAAAAGATCTTCGTTGTCAGTGAATGGGATATTAAAAATATCAATTGTTTTAATAAGCTGTTGCTGTTCTTGTTCTTGTAAACGTTGTTCTAATGCACTTATTCTGTATTCTAAGTTTTTATTTTGGTTAGATAATTCGATATTCTTTTTTTTATTTCTTTGACTGTAGTTTTAAATGCGTCTACGGTTTCGAGTATATCATCAAGTTTTCTAGAATTGAATTCCAAAGACTCTGCAAACTGGCTCAGTTGACGTTGAATAGCGCACTCCACTTTTGTTGATATTTCTAGCAGCAATTTTTTACCATCTAATGGAACAGATGCTGAGGTTATAGGCGATCCAAATGCTTCATCATCATCATCTTCAGGTATCATAATTGAAGTTCGTCTAGATGACGTGTTTTTACATTCAGAGCACGACCAATCTAGGTTTTCATTTGCCCGAAGCGCATTCCTCTGTTTGGTGGTAAGCCCTGAGCATTCTGTGTTCAGATGCACCATCTTTTCACAACGATGACACTCCACACCAGGTCGAGCCTTTGTAATATTTTTGTTACACTTTTCACACTTCGACATAATGCTGTTAGACACAAAATTATTTGCCGCAACCAAACGTCCGATCGACATGAGCGAGCGAGGCCGAATGATCACATCAGTTTGGATAAACATTTCGAAAGAGGTAGTGCCACGCTGCATGCATGCATGTAGCCGAATTGGGCCGGCACGACCGGGGAAGTACCTCTCGCTTACACGATACCGGCGAAAAGTGGCAGATGAGCTGTCGCGTTTCGTGCGGTGTGTAAGTATCCGGTGGCACTTGGGGTGGGGAGGGGAAAGGAGGGCAGCGCATCTGTATAACATCCAGACAGATGTCTATGGGCGTCGGTAGTCATGAAAATGGATGCGACTGCTCGTTTGCCCCATAATATAAAAAAATAATTCTTTTTTTGCAAGAAAGAACTTTCCAATGATTCAGAATCAGGTTTCACTAAAATGTGAAGACAGAACAAAGGTGGCATTGAAAACGTATGCATTCTTGAACTAAATCGGTCTCTTAATCATAAGAAAACATTTCTTCAAAGGAAAGAGCTTTTCCGTACTAATTTTCCTCAAAAATGAAATTTTTCATTGAATCTATTGTAGGCGTCTAGCGAGTCTATCAATGAGGAAGAGAAATATATTATTAACCCTAAAAATATCACTCGTAGTTATTCTCATTTCTTCATCAGGTGTTTGATTTCTTTTTTTTCCTTTTCAGTTGTCTTTTCCCATGTCTTTTGTATAATGCTTCGGTGCTTCACCACGCTAAATTCTTCTAAATTTCTTCGAAATACTTACTTAAAATTTTCTCGTTCAGTTACGAAAAACATGCGAAGAGATTCGTAAAGATCGACAACAAAGTGGTTAAATCTACGGTAGAAACCTGAATTTGAATATAAACTTTGTTCATTCTTTGCAAAAAAAAATCCACACAACAACCATTACCACCATTTTCAGTTTTCTAAATTCAAAAGTATTCCAGTCGCTTTGCTTCGCGTTGCAGGCTTTTCGGTACAATCATCCTTGAGTAATTCCGAAGTTTTAAGAACTTCGTACAAAGAATCTCTAATCTTCCAAATGCGTCCTCTCTACCTGACCAAGGCGTCAGATTTACTCTTTTTAGCGTGTTCCCTTTCTCGATTGCAGTAATTCTTGTCTGCCAGCGTTGTCTCGAACTTATATAAAAATTTATTAAAAAACACTAAGTAAGCGGCATGCTTTTGTACAACATTCGGCAGCCATAGTTGCCATAGAATTCAAGGAGTGGCCAGAGCAAGGAACGAAAAAATGTTATGATTTCCGCAATATTGGCAGAAAATATTTCTTCATCTTTTATTTTAAAACTTTAATCTCCTTAATTTCTGTGAGACATAAAATAATTTTTGCCTCAAATTTGCCACCCCAAAAATCTGCCGCCCTAGGCTCCAGCCTACTCAGCCTGCTAGTAAATCCGCCACTGCGTGAAGGTAATATGGCCACTTTAAGCTTTGCCGCCCTATAAAACTAAAACTAGGAGGAGGACAGAGACAAAACATACACACATATACTATAACTAATATATTAAGAAAAAAATTGCAGACAAACTTTGGCAACAACTAGGAACACTTCGAAAAATCAACCTAAAAAAAATCACTACACTACACAATACTAAAATTGACAAAAATGTTTACTATAATGTCAACTGTCAAGATGGCGACAATGAAGCAGCGCCCTTTTGACCCCTTAATATTTGATTAGCTGATGAAGAGCTATCGTATCACAGAGTCATCTATGCAAACAAGGCTGCAGTTTCTGAGTAATAATAAAGTGACCATATTAACCGGACGACCATATTACCCTCACGTACGTTACTACTAATATTTAAGAAAAAACTAGAAGTGTACTAAACGTTTAAATCGTGCTAACGTGGGAAAATGTTTTTATTGATTGACATTGTTGTTTGTATGGCCTGCAGATAATTGTTTAGGCTCTGGGTGTTTGTCCTTTAGCAGTTCATGTCTGTAAACTGCCGACGGGATACATGAGAAGCATGCTAGGGCAAAGGTTTTCTTAAATAATGTATAATAATAGTGCTCGAAAACGTCCGCGCCAGGTTCTACTGCGACCGGAACTAGTCCTGTAGACAGGACTAGTCTTCAAATAAGCCTGATATTGTGCTGATGGACCAGGCACAGTAAAAGATTTTCGGTTGACATTACTATTTCGTATGTCTAGAATCTTGTCAAAGCCGAAACAGATAAGCAAACAAAATATCTGGACCTGGCTCACGAGGTAACTGACATGTGGGGTGGTCTGCCGATCGAAATAATACCTGTAGTCGTTTCTGCAAACGAGCTAATCGCAGTCAGCCTCTGGTTCATCTTAGGCGACTAGGATCCGTGATGGACCGCTCTGGACTCGAATGCCGAAAGCGGTGTTCCTCGATACCGCCCACATTGTCCGCCAGTTTCTTTCTGTTTCCTTCTAAACCTAGGCCGATTGGTCTTCCCTGCCGAAGGCTTCCATCTGGTTGGGGTTTGTATTTATTTTTGTTTTATTTATTTCTTTCACTATATTCAATGTATACTTGTGTATATTTATCATTTTCTTTGTTATATTTATTAAGCCCAACCAGATCAGAATACCCCGTAAATACCCCATAATAATAAATTTATCAAAATGAAATCATTGGAAATGTTTTTCTTTTTTGAAAAGATTTTTCTTTTCAACCGATCAAAAAACGGAGGAATGGAACAACTGATAGCCATCATTTTTAACAGTGGTAGAGCCACACGGCAGCTTTGCTGTTGCATGTATGGGCCGGCTCAAACCGGGGTGGTACCATGACCTCGCAGAATACCGGCGTGAAGCTCTGTTTCCTCGTTTCCTCTGCTTAGTGCAGGTGGCCAGAAGCCCAATCCCCCCCCCCCATCAACATGGTAGCGGAATTTAATATCAGACTACCCGAGGAGAGTACAAGTACCCCTGGAGAATCTCTCGCTGAGCATCCACGACCACGTTACTCCACTCCTGAGCGTGGGTGCTCAGGCTGCCCCACTGTGGTGCTCAGGCTGTATTCTTGGGGTGGGCAAAATTCCACTCAAGACAATAACTGATTGGGGCAAGCTGAGTAAAAAGACCAAGGCGACCCCTGCCACGCTATCCGTGAATTTCTAGAATATCGGGGGACTTTTACATTGAATAAATGCTTCATTTGACTTATCATCCCAAATAATTTTAGTTTTGACTTTTTTCTTAGAATGAAAAAAAATTATTCAACTCCATTTGATATTCCACAACACTGGGCAAATATAAACGATAAAAGTTAACCATACCTAACAATCTTCTGAGTTATTCAATAGTTACCGGTTTCGGAAAAGCACAAATAGCATCAACTTTATCTTTAAGAGGACGAATACCTTCCGCAGATACCTCGAAACCCAAAAAATCTATTTTGGACTGCCCAAATAAGCATTTATTCAGGTTGATAGTCAAACCGCATTTATTTAATCGTTCGAACACGATATACATATGCTCTCTATGTGACGCCATATCCATGCTTGCAGTGATAACGTCATCGATATAGCTATAAAGAAAATTTAGGCCATCAAAAATAGCATGATTCGTTAACTGCAGAAAAGTTTGCGCGCCGTGCACCGGTTCTAACGCGCCTTTTTCGGTACTCCTACTCTCTAGGCGTAGTCTGGAAATCAAGGAAGATCGCTTTCGTCCACCCGATCCCTAAAAAAGACGACCACTCAGTCTCTCTCATCTGTCAAACTACAGGCCTATCGCCATCACCTCCTTGTTCTCCAAAATAATGGAATCCATTATAAACTGCCAGCTCATGCGGTACATTGAGGATCACCAGCTGATTAGTGACCGCCAATAAGGTTTTCGTAGAGGTCGATCAGCTAGTGATCTTCTGGTCTACCTGACTCCTCGATGGGCGGAGGCAGTAGAGTCCAAGGGAGAGGCATTGGTCGTTATTTTGGACATTGCGAAGGCCTTCAAAGCGCTTCTTTCGAAGGGATTCCCGAGAAATTGTGCTATTGGATCACCAGCTTTCTTCTAGATCGGAGCATCAAGGTCGTTGTAGACGGTGCAAGCTCCGATTAGAAGCCTATTAATGCTGGCGTTCCACAAGGCTGCGTGATATAACCAACGCTGATTCTTTTGCATATCAGTGATATGTTGCAAATCGGTGACATTCATTTCTATGCGGGTAACAGCACTAATGATGTTCTTTACACCGGCCGTGCCAATATTTCTCGAGGAAAAGTCTCCGAGTACCGGGACAAACTTGTGTCTGAAGTCGAATTTTTGCAATTTTGAAAGTCTCGGGCTGGGGGCAACTAAATCTAGTCCAGTTTAACCCCCAAAAGAGAAGTTTGGGCGTTAACCGCTGAGAAAAGAACCCTTTTGTCGCATCTCCTCATTTTCAAGGCACTCTTTTTGTTGCCTCAGCCAGTATCGGAATCCTCGGCGTCGACATATCGAGTGACGTGCAGTTTCGTGGTCACTTGGAAGAGAAGGCCGATTGGCCTCTTAAAAGCTTCGCGTACTCGGTAGAGCGGGACAGTATCTTATGCTGGCACAAAGCCTGTAACTTTAGAAGGCGCGGGTTCGGCCGCACATGGAATACTGTTCCCATTTTGGGATCCCGGGCTGGGGCTCCCCAGTGCCAGTTCCTTTTACTCGATCGCATCCAGCGCAGAGCGGCTCGAATCGTCGACGACCGAGTGCTTTACGAATGGCTCGATTCACTGGTGCTGCGAAGAGGTGTTGCATCTCTTTGCGTTTTTTATCACATCTATTACGGGATGTGCTCTGAGGAATTGTTCGGGTTAATCCCAGCCGCCAAATTTCATGAACGCACTACGTGGCAAACCTCTCGATACCATCCACACCATCTGGATGCTTGGAGGTCTACCAATGTAGGTTTCACTAGGAGTTTTCTTCCACGTACGATCTCTCTGTGGAATAGTTTACCACCGGTGATTTTTCCGGACTGATATGACCTAGGGACCTTCAAGAAAAGAGTTTACTCCTTTCTAAAGGGCCGGCAACGCACCTGCAATTCCACTGGTGTTGCAGTTGTTCATGGGCGGCGGTAGTCACTTAACATCAGGTGAACCGTATGATCGTTCTGTTATACGGGACCTCGTAATTTAGGTTTTAAAAAAAAAAAACACTTTTATTTCATAGTAAGAAATAGTAATATTAAAAAAATATAAAATTAAGGAAATAGCAAAAGTTACAATATTTAATTGGCCCGGAGTCGAAACTGGCAGACACGCGAGGATACAGAGAGAGATGTTAGGGATTCAGCGGCCGGGCAGAGACTGACTGCCCACCGGGAGCGGGAAGCAGAGTTGCCTTTAAGTGATGTCATGAGTAATTAGTGGAAATCTATGTAATCAATAATTATCCAAGACTAAGGGTTTTCCCTAGCATTGGGGAATCGTAACAGCCCCCCGACTTAGAGTAAACTACACCCTTAAAAGTGTAGTTTATGTAAATGAAGTGTGAATTAGCAGATTCGAAGAGAGGGTCCCGTGTTAACGTTTGAGGGGTTAATGTCATCTAATTCAGTGTCATTATTTTCAGGAGTTTTATTTGTTCTAGATTTCATTATTTTCTTGTGTATGCCAGTTTCATACATCTTATAAACGATAAAGCAAATAATAAAAATTACAATTACAATTGTGATACCTGAATAATATTTTTGATACAGAACAATATGCGGTTTTTCAATTATACTGTTAAGGCTTTTCAGGATTTCAGGATCGTCATAAGCTAAGGAATCTAAGTTAACATTCTTAAGATTAACTACAGGTAAGTTTGATACAATATTATTATACGCTACAATATTACAACAGGAATCATTTAAAATATTAAAATTAGGTACAATGGTTTTCAGTTGAATTTCATGATTTTCGTGTGGTGTTAAACGAGTGTCCTTACAGTAGGCGATACATTCAGGAGGTAAGTACAATATACCGTTTCTACTAAATTCAATTTCAGTAATTTGGGAGTTATTAAATTCAATACTTATTTTAGTTTTTTCAGACATTACAAATAACCATCTATTATAACGTAGTGGCTGCCAGATGCTTACATGACCATGAATGAATTTGGTTTCACAAATCGAAGGGATTGAGGTGAGTACTTTTGTAATAATTTCGGTTTCACAGGAAGGCGTCGCGGAAGAGGAATATAGTATTGGTGTTTGACAAAGGTAATGATCATTTTTGATTACTTTACAATAGTCCAGATTGTCTAACTTACAATACAATGATCTATCTCTGCTTATACCAATATATTTAGAGGATGGGATGATGGTCGAATACGATTCAGGGTTATTTTTATCATGAGGGACTAGTGACGGTAAGTTGTGATATATGTTTAAGTGTATAGGATTAATGAGAGGGATTTTTACTGCAAACACTATTTTTTCTTTATTGAAGTAACTAGAAATCTCTGATATGTTTAAAATAATGTGCATGTTGTCGAGATTTAAAGGAATTGGAAACTGTTTGGATTCGGGTAAAAATCTGTAGTTTTCGACTAATTCGGTGTACAATTCTTTAGGTGTTAGGATAGTGGGATATAGGATATTATATTTACTAAACATGATAGCGTTAATTATGTCCTCAACTTTAAAGGACAAGGCTAGGAGGCTATTTTCTATCATGGAAGTTAATTCCAGCATGCGAGACCTAATACCTAGTTCCTTTGAGACGTAGGTCAGGTTTAGAATGTCTTGTGACAATCCATCAATTGCATTTTTCAGATGGTTTTCATTTAGCTTAATTCTGTACAGAGTTTCATTAAAAGATCTAAGCGAAGAAGTAGTGACTAATATATTTTCCTTCATCAGGAGGGCTAGCTTCTTTTGGTCTGTTTCTACCTCTGCGATGGCATTGTCGTATCGGATGGCCTCGTCTTCATCCATTGTGCCGAATAACTTTTTTGATACAGTGCCTATGAATCCTAGAAATGCAGACCTTTTGGTCTGGCGAGACGTAAGATGAAAGATGGCTTCGTTATCATGGGCTATATCATTATAACGGGTGTTCAGCGGTTCAAAGAGATTAGTGCATTCTAAGCGATCAAAGACTTTGCCATCATTACATACTTGTTTGGATTTATCGAGGACAAGACGCAGATTTAGAATATTTGGATTAATAAAAGATACATCGTATGGGATAACTACACTAAGATAACTATCAACTAAACTTAAGGAACCTAAGGGGTCGAAGTAGATACCAGGACTGTTCGTTAAGGACGTAATGAACTCTTGCCCCAGCGCGGAATAACTGTAATAGAATATGATTAAGATTAATAATATGTGTATAACTAGGGCTACGTTTCAGATCTAGAAGCTAGTTTAACTTCGTCATAGTGATGTGTCACATGACGTCTATTTATGAGCAATGTCAAGGTGTTTCTGCCATTGATTTTTATGACTTTATACGGTCCTTTCCATATAGGCGAGAGGGCTTTTCGCAGACGCACATGATTTTTGAGATAAACGTAATCTCCGACTTTGTACTGAACAGGCCGTGAACGGGTGTCGTAATATTGTTTAGATCTCTCCTTAGATCTTTGTATGTTTTCTAAGGCTTTTTCGCGTGAAAGTTTTAGACGATGGTGTAAAGATTTGAGATATTCCGGATAAGTAAGATCAGCTTGTAATTCGTAGACGGAGTCCGGGATAAAGGGCTTCTGACCGAAAAGGAGCTCGTATGGTGTGAAGTTAGTAGTGGAATGGGTAGAGGTGTTATATGCTAACATAGCGGTGTATACGTACTTATGCCAATCGGAATGATTTTCATTAACATAGGACTTAAGGTATTCCTTAAGCGTGGAGTGGCTGCGTTCAAGTGCACCTTGAGTTTGCGGATGATATGGGGAAGACCAGATTTGTTTAATTTTCAGGAAGTTGCAGGTTCTTTTGAATAATTCTGCGGTGAAGTTTGTGCCTTGGTCGGTTAAAATAGACTTTGGGATGCCGAAAACGGAAATAAAGTGCACTAGACATTCGCATGTCTCTTCTGCAGTTGCATTAGCGATAGGATAAGCGAGGGAATATTTGGTGAGGTCGTCCTGTAACGTGACAATAAATTTAAGTTTATTAAGACCAGCTTCCGGGAGTGGACCTACAAGATCGAGGCTGACACGTTCAAATGGCTTGGTAGAGGTTGTAGTTATTTGCATAGGTGATTTATTAATTTGTCTTAGGGCTTTGTTACTTTGGCATAGGGAGCAATTCTTTACATAAGTTTCGATATCAGTTCGCATATTTTTCCAGAAATACCTCTCTTTTACTCGATTATACATTCGCGCGGATCCCAAATGTCCGGCAATTGGAATGTCGTGGTTTTCGCGGAGTATTTTAGGTATCTCGGAGGGTGTAGGGTAAATTATAGTGTTGTGATAAATATGTACTGATATTTGAGTATTGTTAAAGATATAGCAGAACATGTTGTATATTTTCGTCCAGATGTATCTGTCGAAAGGATTTTGGAAATCGGTAATGGCTAAATTTAGGTTGGAATCGGTGGAATTACGTAATATTTCGCATCGAAGATTTAGTAGGCTTTTATAAATGTCTTCATAAGAGCTATTATGAAAATGGTATACTTTGGTGAACACTAGATATATAGTTTTTCCCTTGTGGTCAAATGAGATGAAGGAGTAAAGAGTTCTTTCCCTGTCTAAGAGTTCTTGAGAATTTTCTAGGTTGCCTAGGATTTCTTCTACATGAGGGTTGAAGTCGTCGAGGTCGATGGAGGTAGGTATGACAATGATTTTGCAGTTAGTTTTCAGGATGCTTTCGTTATGTTCAAGAATGTTAGCGTTACTATTAAAGTTTTTGTTAGCCATTGTTTTTAGGAATTTGCTATAATTATCGTCGCGAGAAGGATTTGGTGTGAGATCTTGTGATTTGTTGGATATGGTAGGTGTAGGAGGGTCGTCGATTCCTGGTAATGAATCGTCGTTTTCTAAGAGGTCTACAGAAGGTAGTCTATCATCGAGGTCTAAGGGATCAGTAGGTAATTGGATATCAAGATCGTCGAGAGTCAGAGGGCTAAATTGAGGTGTGGAATTATCTTCGTTTTGATTAGAGGTGGATGGTATAGGATCAGAGTCTGATGGCTGAATTGGGTTTACAGGATATCGGGATAGGGCGTCAGCAGCGGCATTGAGTTTTCCTTTTTGATATTCGATTTCGTATTCATATTCCATTAGTTTTAAGCGCCATCTTTGTAATTTGCTACTAGGATCTTTATGATTGAATAACCACTTTAGTGGTCTATGGTCAGTAATGATTTTGAATTTTCGTCCATAGAGATATGGGCGGAAGGTTTTACAACCGAATAAAATAGCAAGGAGTTCTTTTTCAGTGGTGTTGTAGTTACATTCGCTTTTGTTGAGGGTTCGAGAGACAAAAGCTATTGGCCTATCCTTGCCTATTGGACCTTGACTGAGTACAGCGCCGATAGCATAATTCGAGGCATCACACGTTAAGATGAAAGGGATGGAGAAATCTGGATAAACGAGGATGGGAGCAGAGGTAAGTTTGTGTTTCAATTCGTCGAAGGCGACTTGTTGTTGGTTTTCCCATAGGAAGGGGACATCCTTTTTTAGGAGTTGGGTTAAGGGTTTAGCAATTTTAGAGAAATTAGCAATGAAACGGCGATAATAGGATACAAGACCGAGGAATGACTTAATGTCCTTTGGGGACTTGGGAGTAGGAAATTGAGTTACTGCTTTAACTTTTTCAGGGTTAGGTTTTACACCATCTTTAGTGATTTGATGGCCAAGATATGCGACTTCACGTCGGAGAAACTCGCACTTGTCAGGTTGGAGTTTTACATTGTAGTTTCGAAGCCGTTGGAATACTGACGAAAGGTTATCGATGTGAGAGTTCAAGTCATGAGAATATATGACGATGTCGTCAAGGTAGACAAAACACCGTATGCCTTGGAGGCCAGTGAGAGCGGTGTTCATCAGTCGCTGGAAAGTGGCGGGAGCGTTTTTTAAGCCAAACGGCATCCTGGTGAATTGGTAGTGTCCTTGTGGTACACTAAAAGCTGTTTTAGGAGCATCTTCCTCATTGATTAAAATTTGATGAAATCCTGACGCAAGATCAAGGGTTGAGAAGTATTTGCTCTGTCCTAGCTGATCTAAAATTTCGGATATCTGTGGTATGGGATAGCTATCACCAACAGTGATGTCATTTAGTTTCCGATAGTCGATAACTATACGCCATTTTTGTTGTCCGGATGCGTCAATCTTCTTTGGGACAATCCAGATTGGTGAAGACCATGGAGACTCTGAATGTTTTATGATTCCCTGGTCGAGCATTTGGTCAATTTGTTTTTGAACTTCTTGTTTATGTACTTCTGGGAACCGATAAGATTTTACGTTTATGGGGTTTTGATCACTAGTTTTTATGTTATGTTTTAGAGCATTCGTGTGGGAAAGTTTATCGCCAGGAATAAAGAATATATCCGAATATTCAGAGCAAACATCGTGAAGGGCGTTTGCCTCTTCAGAATTGAGGTGGGAGATTCTAAGTAGGTTTAATACTTCTTGTGTTCGGAGATAGGAATCTGTGCTTTTTAAATGACAAACTGTGTGAGTGTTTACTGGGTCGAGAGGTTTGGTTAAAGAATTTAAGGGAATTAGTGTAATATCGAGATTTGATTGAAGGGTTATAGGGGTTTCAGAGGTATTAATTACTGATAAATTTATTCTTTTATTTTCTTTGACCGCGACTAAGCAATTAGCGATAAGCAAATCTTCATGATAGTATTGATCTAGTACAAGTCCTTCTTTTACTTCAGGGTTGGAAACAGAGCATTCTATGACGGTTTCGGATCTGGGAGGAATTACATAAGTAGGTTCGTTAAAATATAATTTTATTTCATTTTTGCCCATTTTCAAAGTTTCACGAGTGTAGTCGATTGTGCAGCAGAAAGCGATTAGCATATCGTTGCCAACTATACCATCATAAGGTAAGTTTATTTGGGGTATTATATGGAATCTGTGTGTGATACAATTTTTGTCGTTTATTTTTATCTCAAGTGGGAAATGGCCCATTGTAGGTGAAGCTTGATCGATAGGGTCGATACCTTTTAGAAAAATTATTTCCGTTGCGATGTCGACTGGTTTTTGTATAGAGGATTGTTTTAGTAGGCTAACAGTTGCACCGGAGTCTATAAGGAGAGATAAGGTTGTGTCTGAAACCGAGGAATGCACGAGGATATGGGGTAAGCGTTTCTTTAATGGACCTATATTAATTTCGTAAATTCTGGTTTCAGGAATAGGATGAGGACCAGTTGAGTCTGAGGTGGATTTAGCAAGTACGGAATGATCTATCTTACGTTTGATGAGGTCGGTGGATACGGAGGATACAGCGATGCGACTAGGTTGCAAGTCCTTATTGTTAGCGAGTGCAGAGGATACAGCGGGAATAGAGGATACGGTGGGTGCAAAGGATACGGTGGATGCAGAGGATACAGTGGGAGCAGAGGATACAGCGGATGCAGAGGGTACAGCGGATGCAGAGGATACGGCGGATGCATAGCTACTATTTATTCGCGAATCCCTATTACTAGGGGATACAGAGGATACAGAGGAGACAGTGGATACAGTGTCGCGTTTATTTCGTGAGTCCCTATTATAAGGGGATGCAGAGGATACAGTGGATACAGTGTCGCGTTTATTTCGCGAGTCCCTATTATAAGGGGATGCAGAGGATACAGTGGATACAGTGTCGCGTTTATTTCGCGAGTCCCTGTCGTAAGGGGATACAGAGGATGCAGTGGATACAGTGTTGCGATTATTTCGCGTGTCCCTGTCGTAAGGGGATACAGAGGATACAGTGGATGTAGTATTGGTGCCTTTGATATGGTAACGTTTTGGAAATCGATGTTTGGGTCTCACGAGACACCACCGTGAGCCCGCTATGCGTTTAAATCATCGTTTGATTTATCCTGATTTTCTGTATATTCACTGTTTTCATTAACATTTACCGCGTGGATTTGAGCTTGATTATTTTGATAACGCCTTGGAGATAGTCCGCGATTACTTTGGTTTCTAAAGCGGTTGTTATTAAATTCACGTTTCCTACATTCCTCAATAGTGTGGCCCACGTTTTTACAGTAACGGCACACGGGAGGCCCTGAAGTAGACGGTCTTTGACTGTTAGCATTATTTGAATAGCCTCGCTGTGTTTGATTTCGAGCGTGCTGGGATTGACGTTGAGGCCAACGTCCTTGACTAGGTGAACCGGTGTGGATTGCCGAAGGATTACGTTTAAAGGAGGTTTGCAATATTTTTTCTTCAGATACAGCGAAGCCAATGGCTTCATTTAGAGTTTCAGGATCACGGCATCTGACTACCGTTGACAATCGAGGATTTAAGCCACTTACAAATGTATGCAATGCTAGGTCTTGCATTGCAGCGACACGGCCAGTCAGTTCACCTTTCTTTTTCGTTGGTATGGAGATGTTAATTTCTGTTAATAGTTTTGATAAGCAAGTTTCTACGCGTAGTGCGAACTGATTGACTGTTTCACCATTAATTTGACAACAATCTTGGAGATCTGAGAGTAGTGCAGCATAGTGTTTTTTTTCGCCAAATTGATTTTTGAGAAACTCTTCTAACTGTTGCCAGTTCTCGAACTCTTTGATGGAGCACGCACTTTCAGCACGGCCTTCGAGTTGGCTTAGAATAAATTTTAATATTATGTCTTGTTGAGACGGTGACGCAAGACTTATTGCATTTCTGCAATTGTTTAAAAATGCATTCAATTTTTCGCGATTTCCATCGAATTTATTAATAAATTTGCTTAAAAAGTTCATGTCGATTTCTTTTATTTCCTTAGACATGGCAATAGGCTCGTCTTTGGGCATAGCAAGTTAGTCAAAACAACGATAACGCGTGGGGTACGGAGTTGCGATAAGAATGGAATGTTGCACTATTCTCGGTACTGAGCGATAAAGAAATAATACAATGAACAAAGAATGATTAATTAAATGTTACTAAGACTAATATGTACTTTGAAACTCTTTAACACTTTGGATTAAATTAAAATTATGCGATAGAATTTTATAGTTAAATCACTGACACTTTTTCACAACACGGATAGCTTCGGTGTAGGATTAATTAATGTACTTACAGGAATACTGCAATTACGACGGCAACACGAAACATTTCGTAGTCAGGCGAGATCACCCAAGGTGAGTGATAGGTCTTCGGTGTATGCCCAACAAGGCACGTGAGGGTCTGGTAAGACCAGCAGGATACAGCGGTGTTTGCACAGGGATGCAGGATACGGCGACACGGAGATGAGATTGGAATTATGTGCTTTTCACTGACACAATCACACGTAGAGATAGAATTTATTTAATATATTTTCACAGAAATGAGGCGTTCCGAGGATTTACTTATTTCTTAAAAAAAATCCCACCGCTGCCACCAATGTTATACGGGACCTCGTAATTTAGGTTTTAAAAAAAACACTTTTATTTCATAGTAAGAAATAGTAATATTAAAAAAATATAAAATTAAGGAAATAGCAAAAGTTACAATATTTAATTGGCCCGGAGTCGAAACTGGCAGACACGCGAGGATACAGAGAGAGATGTTAGGGATTCAGCGGCCGGGCAGAGACTGACTGCCCACCGGGAGCGGGAAGCAGAGTTGCCTTTAAGTGATGTCATGAGTAATTAGTGGAAATCTATGTAATCAATAATTATCCAAGACTAAGGGTTTTCCCTAGCATTGGGGAATCGTAACAGTTCGTCCCTTCTCCTATAAAAAACCTAACCATCCCTTCTATTGAGATTTGGATGATTTTTTTAAATTCCAACAGCCTCACGAATTAACTTTGGTAAAAATCGTTGATCTCTTGCGAGAATCTGTGTTTTATCACAACTGATGTAATTGCAGAGAAGTTCATAATCTACGTTGTGCACTCCTGATCTTGCATTTATTTTTATTATTTATTTATTTATTTGAATCATACAACAGTATAGGATGACAGGGTGGACGTCATGCTAAGAGCATTCTCTGCTGGTGAACCTTAGGGCAGTGGTAACACTACGAAGGCGGTTATTAAGAAACGACAGACAAGTAAGTGATTGCTAGGCCTATAGACACCCACAATTATCTTCGGTTAAAAACCAAAATACAAATGCCTTGTCACCCCCGCGGAAGATCGCCGGCTACCGTTACTCACCGTACGAAACACAGCAGCATTATGGTGCTATTTTACGCTGGTATTTTGTGAAGGCGTGGTCTTTCCCCGGTCGAGCCGACCTATTCGTGCTACAGCCGTCGTACAGCTACAGCGTGGCTCTACCACGTGCTATAGATATCAGAAGCCTATATTAATCATTAGTTATTTGTATTAAAAAAAAACAAAAGCAATGCCCTTTGTTCGTATAACGGCAGATACTCTCACACGTCTACAGTTACAACAGAAGTGATGTGCGCTGGACTAGATCATATTAGAAATGAGATAACTCGGGTTACAAAAACAATGATCAGTGTCAGCGAATGTCGGCTTGGAGCAACCGAAATCGGATTTCTATCGTTAACAAAAGATTCAGATACTTAAGCACTTTCTTATTTGCACAAAAATTGTGTTAATATTAACGTTAAAAGCTAGACCGAAACATGATGCAATTCTTGGGCCTCTTTCTTTTTTTAACTTTGTAATCACATAATTGTTTTGGTCACTGGATGACTAAACTATTAATTAAAAAAAAAACAATCTTAAAAGCGACTGCTGATCATGAGGTCCCGGGTTTGAATCTCAGTTCATGCCAAAATCAGTCATTGGGTTTTTTGTCAAGAAATTCTCAGTGGTCTCAGTGTCAGCTCGAAGTCTACAGGAAAGGTGGCGGTGTTTCACCCCCATGGTTCGGAAAGCACATAAAGCCGTTGGTCCTGCGTCTGATCTCTGTACAGTCATATCGTGTTACACAAAAATAAAAGTAGTTTTAGAAAAACAAATAAGTGATATTCATTGTGTAAATACTAGGAACACACACAAGCTAGTAGTACCAGTAACTCGACTCTACCGTGTCTGTAATTCATTCTTGGGGCGATGTACGCGCTTTTACAACAAAATCCCAGAAAATAGCCTAGCTTACTTGTACTACCAAAGGTATGAACAAACTACGCAAAAGCATTACTTTTGAAGGAGCACAGATGTATAATAAATTGCCTTGTAATATAAAAAATGTAAGCTCATTTAGTAGTTTTAAGTCTCAGCTATCACAATACGTAATTGAACATTTTTCACCAATAAATTGAGGCTATGAAGTTACTGACTGAGTGTTCGGCGACCATTAGAATAAGTATACTAAAATGTAATTATTATTTTCATGTAAGTGGCATTGTTTGTCTTTTTTGAAAATAAAATTTCTCTAAACTCAAAATATACAAAATTTGTCATACGCAAAGTTCATAAATTTTATTAAACTAAGTTTGTATATAAAGGGTTATTATAATAATATTAAGGAATTTATGGACGATAATAACCCCTGGGAAGGGTGATCGCTACTAAGCTATTTCTAATTTATCTTGTGTTGTTAATTGTAAACATGATTGTAAGCTATTATTTAAAAAAATAGTCCCGCTGGGTTTCTTGCTGGTTCTTCCCAGGACAGAGGTTTTTTACGAACCAATGGCAAATGAAAAAATTGACTTTCAATAAGTATTGTTTATAATCTACATTGAATAAAAAAGTTTCTGTTTCGGTTTCATACCACCATCTCCATTCTCCTATCGGAGTACCAGATGCATTGCAGGTTACCATCCACACTTAATTGATATTTCGAATATACGCACTAAGCGCTAGAAGTCATCTTTCATAATGCACCCAGCGAGGAGTGGAATGTCCTGCCGGCGTCTTTTATTCCGAGTGCCTATAAACTGAACCTCTTCAAGGAGCGAGTTTGCCCAGGAGAAGCCTATTACCGGCTTCTCCTGGGCAAACTCGCTCTACCGGAGACCTTATCTTTGCACCCAGGTTAGATGGAGGTCTAGAGAGAACCCGTTTTTAATTTAAAAAAAATTGTCCGTTCGTCTGTCCGTTTGTTAAGTTGAAATGAATATAGGACTAAGGTTTACAGTCCTTGGAGGTGTAAAAAATTCTAAGCCAACGCAAAAGGTAGAGTCATTTATGAATAATGTGGCATGTCATGTATGATATCTAAATGTGCTTTCTGCGTTAAAACTGCGTGTACCAAATAATTACGTGTATTCTCGTCGCCGTTCCCGGTTACTCCTCGTATCCGTCGCTGGGACGAACTTCCACCATTATACCATTATATAATACACCATTATCACGTGTTAAAGGTAATATTTATATGCAGTGAGACGAAATTCATAATTGCAGCATAAAAATGTGTTGGAAATTGTAACTTCTTTAATTTGTAGTTTATTTCATATTCATGTTGATATTTACTGTTATTTATGTGCCAGTAGTTTTCTTACATATACGTTAGGTACTTATAGCATCGCATTGGTTAATAGAACTGTAATGATGTTATTATCATGTACGAGTAGGTAACAAGTAAATAATTTTGACAGTCGCAAAATAACTAACAAAAAATCGTGGTAGTTCAGCTTGTTATGAATTTCACAGTACGTGGCAACCCGGGTTCGATCCACGCCGGCACCAATGAAATCGTTAATTGCAATTTAAGTGCTGATTTATCTCGTAATCGGTAGTGAAGGAAACTACCTTAAGGAAGCCTGCATAACTGAGAAATAAAAAGGATCGAAGACCTAATCTGAGGTTCACCAAGAATCATTCGGGCAGCGCGGTGAATATTTCCTTGCCTTAAAGCCCTCATAGAAGTGAGAAGGGCTTAGGAGTGGGATGTAGGTGCATAGACTAGAACTTTAACTTACTCTTTAACCTTACTAATCAAAATCCTCAGAGCATGAGTCCTATACGCACTTATCCGATTTTTTATCAAAATACTGGCATAGTTTTTATTTATTTATTTTATTTGGAACACCAACAGCTTTTATAAATTTTACATATAACAAAATTTCAAATTTAAATTGCTGTTAAAATGTAATGAAACATGCGTCCAATATTTTTATCACCAATTTTTTTTAAGAAAAAACATTACCTCCACACTATGATTCTCTCCTGCATTGTGGAGGCAGATTACATTCATGATAATGAGTTTCACAGAGACATATATCTAGTTTTAATAATTTCTAGGGCACTTGTTCCGTCCAGGATTCGAACCTGCAGCCTGTAACTCCTTGCTCAGCCCCTGCGCCATGGAGCCGTAAAATAACCAAAAATATGCTACATTTTTTTTATAAAACAGCTTAACATTCATTAGTGTTCGCTGTTTTTTTCCTTTTTGAGGAACCTTATTTTAAAGCGGAAAAAAATGACACGAAATTTTATTTCTTATGTCGATTAAAAAATATATTTAATTTCTTTACCAGGTGCTATTTATTAAAATAATTAGTTAACTTAATATAATTAAAGAAAGTTTTTCAGTCTAATATTATACAAAAACTTTCATTTCAAAAATGCTATTTCAAGTTCCAGTTTCTAGGTCAGAATGCGCTTATCTGAGTGTCTAGGTCAGAGTTTCTCAAAGTTGTGTTACGCAAACACCTGAGGGATCGCCGAATGACTGTAGGATAGTCGCGGTAACAGTTATGTCATGATGGCGGACTGACTGGTTCACGCGTGCTTAACATAATAAATTATAATGCAGATCGTTTGGTTTTTTTTTTATTTAGGGACCTGTAAACAACTACACGGAAGAAAAATCCTAAAATTTAAATTTAGTGAAGCCAACACTACCAGCCTCAAATAATTTATCTCAAAAGTAAGAGATGTGACGGAGGATTTAGTACATATGCAACAAATATAAATTATATAAGAAAAAAAGGTAAATTTTATTTAAGCGAGAGATCAGCAATATCGAACTATTTAAAAACATTGCAATGTAGTCACAAACAACTAAACACAAAAAAAACAACTGTTTAACATTTTAGTTTTGTTTTTAAACAATTACATTATTTTGATTTTTTTCTTTTTTAGTGTGTGACTCATAAGCTTTTTAATTACTTTGTTTCTAAAGGAGTTAGCACGATTATTAAATAATATGTCAATGTCCCAAAAGTAATAATTATAATTTTGCATTAGGCAATACAATGGCGCTCTTTTGCCAGCATTGGTTCTACAGGTTTTGGCAAGGTTTGACGTGAGCATGTTGATCTTACATGTGATCTAATAGTTTTTTTTTTGTTTTTGTTATTACTATACTCTATGATAAACGGGCGACAAACCGTCACCGTATTTGATTGCGGATAAGACGTTACATACTTTCAATGGTATAGGGTCCGCTCAAACCGTTGTACTGGCGGTGTTAGAACATCCACTAACCCATATCGTCCCGGGGTTTTTGAACGGCGACGGAGGGAAACTGAAACAGGAGATGGGCAGCAGCAATAGAAACCTGCGGTTGTCAATCCGCATGCTGAGCGTGGTAGCTATGGCAAAATCCATCCTATGAGGCAATCCATGAGGGAAGGCCTATGATCAGCAGTGGACTTTTATAGTCTGTAACGGAATGGAATAGAGGGTCAGCTTAGTTACTCGTTGTTTTGTCATCATCACACTGATTACAAAAATATTGCTCTATGTGACTGCATATTTTTTCAAAGTCAATGTCAAATATTCAATTATAACATTATAACAATTTTTAGCTTTTAAATATTAATCTAATTTATAAAGTGCTTTTACATACGCTTTAAATTTATGCAAAGACAAATCAGCATTATTACAGGGAATCTTGTATCAATAGATACACATCTTCTCAACACGTGGTAAAATTAAAAAAAATTGTACAACTGACTTTAAAATAAAATGAGAACGTCATCAATGTATTCCAAGCCAATTTAATACGCATTATTAAGCATAACCCATAAACGACTGGTTGGATCTTGATCAAATTTATATGGGACCACATGAGGAGCACCAGCTTCAAATAAAAGAGATTCAGATGTAGGTCTTTAATCCATAAATCCGTAATCCATAAAAACTCACTCAGAGGGGAGACAGAGACTACGGACTTCCATTTGACACGATCCTGATACACCTCTTACATATATCTACGCATACACGCTCGTCGATTAAGGGTACTCCTAATTTGGCCCATTTTCAACATATCACCTATTTGGTCGATAAACCTTCGTCTAGGGCGTCCCTTTCCGACTCTACCGTTCACATTTGTAATATAAATTTGTTTTCTCACTCTTTCCTCGTTCATTGTTTCTACATGATTACACCATCGAATCATTTCTTTCTTAATCCTGGTCACAACATCAAATTGAAAACCACACTTTTTTACTTCACACAATTTCTCATCCTGTCATTCAGAATCAGCCCCATAATCTTGGTAAAAAAAATAGTCGGAATTCTTTGTGTGTGCAGCTGAGCGATGAGAGTATATTCGCTACACGGTGCTACACAGCGACAATGAAACCGGTCAATTTTGATGTGCATTCATTGTTTACATGCTCACCTGTTGAAGACTGCATCTCAATTGTTACTAGAAGGCTGGAAGAAAACAATATGCCCGTAGAATATGCAGTATTACTCCGATACTGTCCACATCTGGATACCTATAGTGGAAGGAAGAGTTCTGCAAATGAGTAGATTGTGTCGCGATGGACTGACATATATCTCCCATTGGCGCCCATATATTCATGAAAACTTTGGGAAGAAAGGCCTGCTTACTTCTTCCGTAAATCAAAGATACCACAAGCTGTATATAGACGACACTTTCACAATACTTCCTTTAGATTATTTAGATAAATTCAAAAATTCAGTTCACAATGGAGTTAAAGGTAAACATTTCTTTAGCTTTTCCTGATGTGTTAGTATTTCGGAATCCTGAAAACACCTTGAGTCACACTGTGTATAGAAAAACGACCCATACAGATAGATATTTAAACGGTGATTTTCACCACCATCCTTCACAGTTAGCTACCGTGGATAGGTCTTTGTTTCAGAGGGCACGAGCGAGTTGTGACAGTAAACACATGGCCGCGGAGTTTAAACATTTCAAGCAAGTTTTGCACGATGGCAAGATTCGGGTCCCGCGGCTATGTCACAGTAAACAAGCGAAGTCGGCCACAGTCGAGCGTGTGCCTGCTGTATTATCATATGTAAGAGGTGTCACTGATATGATTGGCTACATCTTGAAGCGTGCTTTTATTAAAACCTACTTCCAGTCACCGAAGAAGATTGGTCAGTTTTTACCATCAGTCAAGTGTAACGTCCGTCTGCAAGATGCAGGAGTGTACAAGCTTGATTGTGAATGTGGTCTCTCCTACATAGGACAAACTAAAAGATCAATAAAAATTCGCTTTAAAGAACACATAGCTGATGTGAAGAATCGACGCTCTAGGAAATCTGCAGTCTGTGAATACGTACAGGATTACCTCCGTTACTACATCAGATTTAATAGACCAGATATCCTCGCCAAATAACACTGATTCCTTCCAAGGATGATTCACGAGGCTATTAAACTCAAAAAGCATCCTGATTTCTATAGAGGTGACTGGGTGCTACAATTTGCTTGGGATCCAATAATTAATAAAATTAAATCCCAACTCAAGCATACCACTGCAAGACTTCAAGATACTACAAGTTCATACTGCGTAGATCGGAACAAAAATTAATAAATTTAACCTAGAAGTAGCCGTGGTTAACGATGATATTGTGACGTCTACCCCAGTGTCCCCCAGTGACCATGGTTGCTGTGAAGTGCATAAAACGATGGGAATACAAAATAAGTTAATACGCGATAAAATCCTTAAAAACTGGCATGAACATGGCATTTCTTTAAAAATGTCTTATAGTTTATAGCTCATTTCTGTACACTACAATAAGAATTCACAGAATATAACGCTGTGGAAATAGCTGCAATAAACTAATCTTGCTGTATCCACTCTGTTGACGTCTTTTTTCTGCATACAAGGCTGAAGTTTTCTTGAGAGGGCCACAGTACGAGGTCCCCGTTGAAGTCAAGGGTCAATTGTCATACCAAAAAATACTGTAGGTTCTATTAATAGTAACCCGCCATACATTCAGCAAAGAATATCTAATGCATTGCGTTTTATTGGTATTCAAAGCAAGTTGATAGTTGAAAACCAGTTCATCAATTACATCGTAAAATGAGTTTCGACCTCTATCAATTTTAAATATTAGAGACATATCATCAGCAAACAATACTGTTTCACATAAGTTTTTAGTGTAGAAAGGAAGATCATTTATATAACATTAAAAAGAGCAATGGTCCCCATACAGTCCTTAGGATACGCCCATAATTAAGGGTGCTCAAAAAGACTAAGTTCCATTAATAACTCAATTTATGTAAGCGGTCAGAAAAGTATGATTTTATAAATTGAACCGATTTTTTGGGACTACATTTAAAAAAATATTAACCTTATTTTCATCTTTAGGCTGTTTTCAGGGGTTCACAAACATCTAGATAGAATAGGGCTACGTGTGGCTATGAGTTTGAGAAAGTCTGGTCTAGATGTTAAGCCGAAAAACCGAGGCATTGCAAAAACACTTCACTATGGAAGAGTGCTCATGCGAGCAGCTCGAACTTTATTTAACCGTAAGGAAACGTGTCGGATTCTACTGCAAACAGTAAATGTTACTTTCTTTGACATAAAAATTTCACAATCTGTATTTAGGCTTCGAATTTATTGTAAAACTGTGTTTATGCCTGGCTTCTTTTCTGGATTTAAAGTCAGTTTAGGGAACCGAAGTACTTAAAAAAAGGATACAAAAATTGATAAAGCAAGGGTTTTTAATCATACAGGCGTATATTTGTCATGTAGGTAACTAATATGTGTATACACACACAACAAACAAGTGTGTGTGTGTGTGTGTGTTTGTGTTAGTGGGTTTGATATAGTATTCGCAGTCATTGATTTTCTAACCTGAACTAAAGAGCTCGCTGTTTTCTTGGGCCGTTACAGCCAAAAATAGTCCCACTCAATAATTTTTGAACTATCTTAGTAATTATGAAATCAGTATATTTATTTATAACATAAGGGTGACAAATAAGCACACATTCCACCTTATGTAAATAAATGCTGTGGCCTATAGACACATAAAATACAGATGCATTTTCACCCCTGAGGACCAAAATAGAAATTCTCGTTACCAGTAAAAAGGGTTCCGTTCTCTACACACATCATATGAAACACAGCAGCATTAAGCTGCTACTTCACGCTAGTATTCTGGGATAGTGCTGCATTATAGCTTTACTACCTACTAAAGTCTTATAGTCTATGTATATTGTAATAAAAATTAATTAAACTATATAATATTTTTATATATTTATCACAATTCATGATAAGTACTATTTTCAGAACAATTCTACAGTGCCGCCAAGGGCTATGACCCCTCCCCCCCTTATTCCGCAACGGGTTTAGTGGCAATCATTTACATTTAAACAACAATAAAACTATGCGTATAAAATTCACAACAATAAATGTTAAGCAATTGAAGACTAATGTGTTTTTAAATGGGGCAGAATTGAGCCTTGTTGACTGCACTGTTTTTTTGGTATTAGGGGGAATGGAGTAATGATAGTCAGCGCGAAATGATGGTCACTACAAAAAAGAATTAAAAGACATTAATTATAACCATAGGTACTCGTATAGTATAGTATATATTGGCGATGGAGTCATTGGAGCGAGACCAAAATCAAAATACACCAGTGTGCGTGTAATGTGCATGTGTGGGTGACAAATAGTGCTGCACCATACATTGCCTGCTTCAACTTCAATTATCGATACTGATTGCAGTATATTAGTGTCTTCTGATTTTGACGCAGATGATTTAAGTGAATATTTTTACCCAACTACGGCGAATCCAAAAGAGTGTTTACAATTTTAGAAGGATGTATGTATGTTCATCTGATTTCACAGATCTTCTAAACTACTTATTGTATTTTGACAGATTAGATATCTTAAAAGCATTGCGCCCTTTCGCGGATTTTAAGCTGCATGTAATTATATAAAAACTTTTATGGTGGTTTACGGCGGATATATAACGAAACATTGAAACACATTCAATATTAAATAACTAAATATTCTTACGTGGTAGAGCCATGCTGCAGTTATATTAGTAGTATAGTTGTAGCACGAATGGGTCGGCTCGACCGGGGAAGGACCACGCTCTCACAGAATACCAGCGTGAAATAGTAGCTTAATGCTGCTGTATTTCGTATGGTGAGTGTAGAGAACCGGAGACCCTTTTTACTGGAAACGAGGCATTCCATCTTAGACCTCACGGGTGACAACGCATCTGCATTTTGATTCGTAATCGAGAATAGATGTGGATGTCTATGGGTCACAGCAACCACTTACCATCAGGTGGACTGTGTGCTCGTTTGTCACCCTATCCTATTAAAAAAAAAAAATAAAAAAAAAAAAAATAAAAAAAAAACTATAATAAAAGTAAAACTCAAAACTTAAAATATCTTAAAATCCTACTCCCCGTGGTATCGTGCCAAGAACGCTGGTTGCGTTTACTCGCTGAATGGTTGTATTAATTAGGTAAATATTGAAATATCGTGTCAGAGTATCTAGTAAAATGTGTCTTTCAGAATATTCTCGACAATTATATATATAGTAGAAAAGTAAAGCTACAGCCTATATACGTTCCAATGTTGGGCACATGCCTCCTCTCAGGTTTCCTCCACGATGTTTTCCTTCACCGCCGAGCACGTGGTAAATAAGCACTTAAAATTGCAATTAACAATTTCATTGGTGCCGGCGGAGATCGAACGCAGATTACTCGCGTTCTGTTATATTTATAGCGAGCGTTAACCATCTGAACTACCACGGCTATATATTAAGGAAATATAGAAGAAAATCGAGTAGAAGAGGAGAATCAAGACGCAAAGCAAAAGAACGCAGAAAAAAACAATTTATACACGGTAGAGCCACGCTACAGCTGCAGCATACTAGTAGTATAATTGTAGTACGAATGGGTCGGCTCGCCCGAATACCAGAATACAAACAGAATACCAGCGTAAAATAAAAGCATAGCGCTGCTGTATTTCGTATGATGAGTTGGTGGTTGTAGATAACCGGAGACCCTTAATAGTGCATTTGTGAACGAAAGATGAAAGCCGACAGGACGCATATATTTATATTTACATAATTAAATACTTTACGCGTTACGCTATACGCATACATATTCACCTAAAGCCAAGTTGTTAGTTGCGAATAATTTCAAATAAATATTTTAAGTTTTTACGGATTTTTTCGCGTATATTAACTTTTTATATACCCGACATTTCGAGTACTTTATAGCACACATGGTCACGGGGACTGAGGTGTTCAACGTCCAGATATCGAAGTTAACCGCGGTTACCACAGATTAAAATTTAACTTTTGTTCCGATTTACACAGTATGAACTTATGGTATCTTGAAGTCTTACAGTTGTATGCTTGGGTTGGGTTTTAATTTTATTAATTATAGGATCCCAAGCAGATGGTAGCGCCCAGCCATCTTCTCTATTGAAATAAGGATGTTTTTTGATTTTAATAGCGTCACGAATCATCCTAGGTAGGAATTAGTATTCTTTAATGAGGATTTGTGGTCGATTAAATCTGATGTAGTGACGGGGGCGATCCTGTAGGTGTTCACGGACTGCAGACTTCTCGGAACGTGGAGTCATCAAATCAGCTATATGTTCTTTAACGCGGGTTTTAATTGATCTTTTATTTTGTCCTTTGTAAGAGAGACCACATTCAGAATCAAGCTTATCATTCTTCTTTTTCGACCCAATTACTAGAGCGTGATAGAGCACACTTTTTCTATAGTTTTTATTGAAAGTTTAAATTTAAATTTAACATGGGAAGATGGAAGACAATACGGATATACTAACGATAGTTTTATCGTAACAATTCTAACAATTTATAAAAATGATATTGACATTGGTACAAAATACAGACACCAACAGACTATAAATCATTTAACTTTTCATTCAGAGCGGTAATAAAAATATTTACCGCTTTAATTACTTAATTAATTTATTACTATAATTTGCAACGTAAGTAATCCTTTTAATTAAGAAGAAATTAACGACTGTGTAATTATTGTTATTAGTTAAATAGCAATTTAGACGTTGAGTAAACTTTTTTTGTTTATCTTTTTTATTTCTATTCTTATTTTATACGTGTTACAACCACGCCGCAGCTGTATTAGTTGTAGCACACACGGGTTGGCTCAACCGGGGTAGGACTCCGCTCTCTCAGAATACCAGCGAAAAATAGCAGCTTAATGCTTTGTGTTTCGTATAGAGAGTGTAGAGAACCGGAGACCCATTGTACTGGAAACGAGGAATTCCATCTTAGTGACAGCGCATCTGAATTTTGATTCTTAATCGAGGATAAATGTAGATGTCTATGGGCCACGGCATCCACTTACCAACAGGTTGACCATATGCTCGTTTGTAACCCTTATTCTACATATATTTAAAAAATATTCATTTCAGAATAACAATACAAAACTGTCGAGTAGTGGCGCAAGAGAATCAAGCAATCTAATTCGTCCCGTGGATATTGTAAGAGACGACTGTGAGCTTAATACAAATATCTCAAAGCTTCCGATACATAGCAGTATAAAATCTCGATAGTTAAGACATAAGTCTTAGTAGACTAACCACAGCAGCGTCAAAGATGAGCGCGATTAAAGCAACAAAAAGAGAAGTCTATATCCAGGTTAGATGGTTTTACGAGTCGATTAAAAAAATATCAAAAAACCTACAGACCCATCGTGGAGTAGAACTCTTCTTTTGCCTATGAGTCCATGTAGCTATTTAATACCTTATTACTAATTTCTGTCATCAAGCAACTGTGCGTGCACTGCTGTATCCCAGTCCAGTTTCAATAACAGTAATACCAAGAAAAACTGTGGTGACCACAAGACTCAACTCCTCCCCATTTGAGATCACAATGGTATTCGAATGGTTGACATTAGGTATTGTAAATTTAATTGTCTTATTGCCGTTTAAGAGCAAGTTGTTGGCGTTAAGCTAATGTACTAATTTCGATAGAGCATCATTTACATTGTCAAAATTTATTGACTGCCGTTTGAGTTTTAAAAATTGAAGACGTATCATCAGCAAATAATAAATACTATATCGTGATTATTCCCTTATACTAAATACTATTATAAATTTGTAGAGAGGTCGATACCGTACATGAAATATACTTCCAAACTAACTATCAGCGGGTGATTAGTGATCGATACTGATGCCAAAAATACAAACAGTAAAATTTTTGTCTGTCTGTCTGTCTGTATGTTCGTTATGGAAACAAAAACCACTCGACGGATTTTAACGAAACTTGGTACAATCATTCTTCATACTCCTGGGCAGGTTATAGTATACTTTTCATCACGCTGCAATCAATAGGAGCAGAGCAGTAAAGGGAAATGTTGGGGAAACGGGAGAAATTACTCAATTTTTTAAGCTTCCGTCGCGTGCGCAGCCTTAATGGTTAAAGCTACACAGAAATCATGTGTAACGGAAAAGTTCTCCTTAAAATTATATAAAAAATATCCCACAACAGCATATGTCTATCTTTTATGGTTGACTCACAATAACACGTGTATCTCCCGACAGCTTAGCAGTTCGGAGCTTTCTGAATATATTCGTCTACTCTTACGTTTATAACACTCTCACTCATCCCTAATTAAAAAAGTCAACATTATTATCTATTCAATAAAAAAGAATTATAGAAATCGGTATAGAAACACCAAAGTTGATGAAATGCGCTAATAAGCCATCGCGCATGAATACTGAATCATGCTATAAGGATTATTTTTGTGTAACGGTCGCCGTGCTCGACGCGGCACGCGGCGGGAGGTATAAAAAAGGCGGGAAATCCGTTAGTGGGTCGTTCCCAGCGGCTAATCGCCGCTAGCGCCCCCCTTTCACCCCAGGGAGGTCGCGTTCAATACGGCTCAAAGATCTCTATCTAGATTGTTAAGCCAGTCCCTAAAGGCGGTGTTTAGTGGGTAAAAGTCTCCACATAACCACGCAGCCGGCTGCGTGGTATGCTATGAGCGTTCACCGCCTCCCTCCCCCGCTTTCCGGAGGGTTGCCCATATTTGCTTCGGGCGCAAAAAAAAGTTAGTGGATCGCAGTTCCGTTTGAGCATCGCCCCCGAGCGGTAGTGCATTCCGTCCGTCCAAACCTACATGTCTATCATAGACATGAAACATGGTCTTGCACGCGCCATTTCGGCCGCGATCGCTCATTATTATCAATCCCAAGGCATAACCTACGACGTCGACGAGAACACGATCTGCCAAGTGTCTAATTTATTCGCTCCCCTGCCCCTAGGGCATGCGTCCCCCCGCCCGCCGTCGCGGCTTTCCTCGCGACCAAAGCGGCTGCCACGCAGACCGACTCGCCCGCGTACCCCGACTCCAATATGGAGCACTCGGACACCACGTCCGTTACCTCCTCCTCTCGGAAGAGGACCGCCCACAGCTCCACCGGCTCCTCGGAGTCATCCGACTCAGAAGGAACGGTCACCGATACAGCCCAATTCACGCTAGCGAAATCCAAGCGCAGCCCGAAGCACGCCGCGAATTTCCGCACTCCCCCCGCCCCGGCGGCCGCCACCGCCGCCCGCGCACCCTCCGCCGCTGCCTTAACCTTCGCAGTCCCCATCGTTGCCTCTACTTCCGCAAGCCAAGCAAGCAAGCCCCGCACCCTGTCTTTCTCAGAAACAAGGCGAAGTTTACACAGCTGTCCAAAACCCTCTACGATAAGGGTTTCAAATATGACCAAGCCACCAATATCGGCGAGGCCATCAAAATAATGCCGGCGTCTATAGAAGACTTCCAGAATATAACCCGTCTCTTCACGGCCGAGCGTGTGTCCTATCACACATACGCTCTCGCCGAATAAAGGAAAATCGAAGCCCCTCACTGGCGCGGTTACTTAGCGCAGTGCCACCGCTGCCAACTCTACGGGCACGCGGCAGCCAACTGCTCAGCCCTACCCAGGTGCGTTAAGTGCCTAGAACGCCATCACTCGAAAAAGTGCCCTCGGCCCAAAAACGCCGAATCCCCACCCGCATGTCTCCTATGCGGACAAACAGGCCACCCGGCCAATTTTACAGGCTACCCTCGCGCATCTCACCCACTTCTGAGCCACAAAGCTCCACCCCAGGTCAATGACCAAACTTTCCCGGCCTTTGTGAGCCGCAAGCTCCGCCAGTACCAGCCCCTACCACAGCCCCCTCAGGGCTCATCTCAGCCCACACAGGGCATCTATCGGCCCCCTCAGGGCCCCTATCGGCCACCTCAGGGCCCTCCACGGCCCCTTATGAGCCTTCCGCTCTACCAGCCTGCGCCGCTCACAATAAACCCTTGGTTCCCAAAGGCAAATAATATCCCTCGGCCCTCCGCTGACCCACAAAAACAGGCAGACCCTATAGTAGACGATCTAAGCCTAGTGTCTAACACTATGAATACGATCAATATATGGGAAATCTCTATCCTTGCGCGCAAATTGCGCGCTGCTCAGTCCCCTCAGGACCGTCTCCTTGCTCTTGCTGAGCACATCGACCTACTAAGGTCGTTGTAATAACACTATGCCGGAGCCCTCTGCTCCCGCAATATCGCATGGTCGTATCAAACCAAAGGGTTTGTCGCTTGTTTCGTTCAATATCCGCGGTTTGCGAAATAACCTCCCAGAGCTTAGGCTATTTCTTCGAGATCGCGAAGCCGACCTCCTTCTCCTTCAGGAGACCCATCTCAGCCCTAAGGTCTCTAAAGGCCGGTCTCTCTATTAAAAATTATTCACTTCTTCGTAATGACAGACCCGACCGCAAAGGCGGCGGTACTGCTGTTTATTACAAAAAGTCCCTTCATTGCTCCCACATCCCCACTCCGACGCTTACCAGTATGGAAGCCACCATCACTAGATTAGCCATGACTGGACACCAGTCTATCATTATAGCCTCTTGCTATATCCCTAGCGGGCCCCTCACCGTTAAAAGTGATTTCGGAGCCATCCTTGCATTAGGCGACTCAGTCATTATGTTTGGAGATTTTAACTCCAAGCATACTGAATGGACCTGCCGCACTACCACTATTAGTGGCAGGGTGCTGCTCAACATCACTCAGTCTCTCGACCTGACTGTCTACAGCCCCCTCGCTGTCACCCACTATCCCGACAACGTTAACTGCGCTCCTGACGTGCTAGACTTTGCTCTAGTTAAAGGAGTCTCCCTTAACCTTAGAGCAATCGAGTCTCTCGATGATCTAGGATCCGACCACCGTCCTGTATCCCTCCTTCTTGGCCATCAGCCACCTCCAACTCCCACTTCCAAAACCTGCACCAACTGGAAGGGCTTCAGAAGTCTCAAGCCTCGGCTATAGACTCTACGGACCCTCCCATGACCCTTTCTTCAGACGTCCTCGACAGTAGGGGGAAAATCGACACCGCGGTCGAAAATCTCACCTCTCTTATAACATCCTCTCTTAAAGACAATGAAAAGGTTGTCCCGGTTGCTAAAACTAGTCCTCCCCTAGATATTAGCAACCTACTCAAAGCCACAAAAGCTGCCCTCCGTAGAGCTGCACGCTATCCCACTCCCGAGTATAGACTAGCAGCCCACCGCCTTCAACACAAACTCCGTTACCGCTTCAAAGACTTCAGAGAACTCGAAAGGTGCAATCTCATGGAGAAAATATTCCCCTCTCACACAGCGTGCTACCAGAATGGCGAGAGCCCTCCGGATAGACGCTATCACGCATACTCCCCCTCTGTCTCGTCCCAACGGCTCTATTGCCTTCGAGGACGAAGAAAAGGCTGAGTGCTTCGCCGACAGCGTTGCCGCTCAATGCTCTCCCAGCTCACAACCCACTGACCCCCTACATATCCAACTAGTGGAGGACGAGGTCCGTCGCCGGAACTCGCCCCCCACCACCTCTGACCCTATCACTGTGTCTAAAGATAAGATTTCAACTACTATCAAAGGATCTAAGCTCAAAAAAGCACCGGGTGCGGATGGCATCTCCAACAAACATTTTTCGACATTGCTAAGGCATTCGACAGAGTCTGGCACGAGGGCCTTATCTACAAATTGTATGACTTAAGCCTCCCTGACCACCTTGCAGCCTCCTATTTGAAGGATCGTACCTTTCGTTTTAGACACGAAGGCACGCTATCCTCTACTCGTCAAATCCAAGCCGGTGTCCCGCAAGGCTCTGTGCTTGCCCCCCTCCTATATATACTATTCACCAACGACATCCCTATCCCGTCGAATAGTTTTAAACTATCCCTCTTCGCAGATGACACAGCCCTTTACTCTAATGGCAACTCACTGCCACAGATCCGGAAAAAGATCCAAAAGTCAGTTTGTTAACTTAGGAGCTTGGTTCCAAAAATGGCGTATCGACGTAAACACGGAGAAGAGTTCCGCTGTTTGCTTCGAATATAAACGACGCCATCTCACAACCACTCCGCCTATCAGGATGCTAGGAACCCCTGTCCCATGGCAATCAAAAGCCAAATACTTAGGCTTCACCCTTGATGCAAGGCTCACTTTCGAGCCCCATATCAAGAAGGTAACTCGCACCGCGCGATTTTACGTGGGTAGGCTCAACAGCATGTTGGACAGATACAGTAAAATGTCTCTCCGCAACAAGCGAACCCTATATAAGGTCTGTATACGACCTGATATGACCTACGCGGCCTCCATTTTCGCACATGCTAAACCCAAAGTCATAAATGAACTTCAAGGAGTTCAAAATCTATTCTGTCGTAGAGCCACTAACTCGCTCTATTATGTTCGTAACGCCGACCTACACCCAGACTTAGAGCTCCCAACAATCTAGCAGTTCCTTAAATCACTCTCTGAGAGATTTTTCAAAGCCTCAGAGTCCCACCCAAATCATCTCATTCGTGAGATAGCTGTCTATGCAGCCCCTATCCACACTCGCTATAGTGTGCGCAGACCGAGAAACTCTCTCTCGGACCCCCCTCAACAAGCTTTCGGCTGACCTGAACTGCCTCCTGGCGGCTCAGGCCAAGCCTACATAACACATCCCTTAATCTGCTTTAGTTAGGCACACTTCTAAGCGGCTTTTCGCCGCTTGCGCCCTCCTTTCTGCCAAGGAGGGTCGCGTTCGTATACGGCTTAGAGATCTCTCGTCAGATCGGTAAGCCAATCCATAAAGGCGGTGTTTAATGGGTAAAAGTCTCCACATAACCACGCAGCCTACTGCGTGGTATGCTTTGGGCATTCACCGCCTCCCTCCCCCGCTTTCTGGAGGGTTACCCATATTTGCTTCGGGCGCAAAAGAAAGTTAGTGGGTAAAAGTCTCCACATAACCACGCAGAAGGCTGCGTGGTATGCTATGAGCATTCCCCACCTCCCTCCCCCGTTTTCCGGAGGGTCGCCCACAGACGATAATTGATTTTAACAAACCGTGCTTATCAGCGCGACTTTTAGTCTACTCTTACGTTTAATAATTTATTTTTAGATTTCTTTGGTTGTTATTTTATAAAATAGGTATTAGTTATTTTGGTAGTGTTTAAATATTTCTTAGTATTAGCTTAATTATAAATTATTTTTTTTTATTTAGCTGTAGTTTTAAATAGGTATCAAATAGGTTACTTCATTCTACTAGACGTAGTTTAGGTACCTACTTATATATTTTTAAGAATTTAATTTTGGATTTAAGGATTTATTTAGGAACCGTTTTATTATTTAAGAAGGCATTTAGATTTTTTTGAGCGTATGGTAGCTGCAGTTAGGACCTCTAACGTAGATTATTTTGTTAGGTAACTGAATGCCGTCGATTAAAAATAAAATACACAATGCCACCTAAAAACGATTATCTTTATCTCGAAATTCGAGAGAAGCTAAGAGAATAAAAAATGTGAGTTCTCAAGAATCAGAAGAGGTAAGAGCACATCGGTTAAACTCTATGAGAGTTAGTGCCTCAACTTCTCGAGCCAATGAAAGCTCTCCGGAAAGAGAGATGCAATTAGCAGCTGACAGAAGACGAGCTACATCACGGACACCTCAAAGTTCTTCTCAACGAGAGCTAAGGCTTACCATTGACCGAGAACAACATGTGTTATCCCGAGAACCTGAGACTGCTTCACAACGAGAAGTACGGCTCACAGCTGACCGCGAATGGCATACATTATCTCGCGAGTCCGAAACCTACACTGAGAGGGAATTACGTCTCACAGCTGACCGCGAACGGCATACATTATCTCGCGAGTCCGAAACCTATACCGAGAGGGAATTACGTCTCACAGCTGATCGCGAACGACATGTACTATCCCGTGAGTCCGAAACCTACACTGAGAGGGAATTACGTCTCACAGCTGACCGCGAACGGCATACATTATTTCGTGAGTCCGAAACCTACACTGAGAGGGAATTACGTCTCACAGCTGATCGCGAACGTCATATTTTATCTCGAGAATCTGAAAATTTTCGTCAATATGAGGACCGTTTGACAAATGATAGGGTGCACCATTATATTATTGGATCTCTTGAAGATGAACATGAGCATGAACAATGACTAGAGTCGGGACGCGATTATTACAATTATTTGAGACATGAACGATTAATAAGTTTGTCTAATGAAAGATTAAGAATTGAAAATATTCGGTCTCTGTACACATAGAAGATCAATCTACAAATTCGGTGGCATGGTCCGACAAATATAAAAGTGGGTTTACTTATAACCTCACAATTGATTACAGATCATCTTCTGTAATAGGCGATATGAACGTAGTATGTTCTTTTTGTAATGCTTCAAAGTGGAGTAAGGAGTCGGCTGGTTTCTGTTGTTCTGGAGGTAAAATAAATTAGCCTTCGTTCGAAGATCCACCGGAACCTTTGAAGTCACTACTTTTAGGGGAACATGTGCAATCTAAACAGTCCTTAGAGAATATTCGCACTTATAATAGTGCGTTTCAAATAACATCCTTTGGTGCTAAAAAATCTCAGAAGGTCCTTTCATGCCTACTTTTAAGATACAAGGTCAGGTTTACCATTTGATAGGATCCCTTTTGCCTGAAGACCAACCTAAGTTTCTTCCAAAATATTTTGTATCCGACTACAACGAACAGTCGAATATAAGAAATCATTATTTCCCGAATTTAAATACTGAACTTATTTCACAACTTCAGAACATGTTGCATCAGGTTAATTCCTATGTATGCAGTTTTAAATCGGCAATAGAAGCTCTTCCTCAAGATGGTGATAACAATTATAAAATTGTTATAAATGCCGATAGGCGTCCATCTCAGGAACACCCTGGGTGTTATAACATTCCATCCACGAATGAAGTTGCTGTAGTATTGGTGGACCAGGAATGTGGTAAGCGTGATATCGTTATCCGTTCCAGAGACAATCGTTTGCAACGTATTTACGAAACCCACAGAGCTTACGACAGTTTGCAATATCCTTCAATATACTCTCGAGGGGAAGATGGTTATAATTTCGCTTTATACCCAACTGATCCGCGTACAGGCGCACCTAATTATAATAAAAAGATGTCGTGCCTTCAATTTTATTGTTACCGCTTGCAAGTGAGACGGAATAGATTTGTATACTTTCAACGTTTTCGTGGCTTATTCAATCAGTTTGTTGTCGACATGTACGCAAAAATTGAAACCGAAAGATTAGTTTATATACGAACTAATCAAAGGCAGCTGCGCGCCGAAGAATACGTGCACCTGCGCGACGCCATGTAGCAAGATAATGATACGGCGAATATGAGCCGTTTAGTTATTTTAACCTCTTCTTTTACTGGTGGTACACGCTGCATGCACGAACGTACAAAAGATGCTTTTTGTTACGTAAGAAAATATGGAGGTCCCGACTTATTTATTACTGTAACTACCAATCCCAAGTGGGATCAAATCACTCGGGAGCTTATGGAGGATCAAGAACCGCATGACCGCCATGATATTATCGCAACAGTTGTTCATTTAAAATAAAAATCAATGATAGATCTACTTACCAAAGATAACATTTTTGGAGATGTATAGTGATTGTGTTACATGTATAGTGTTGAGTGGCAAAAACGCGGCTTACCTCATGCACATATCCTGCTTTGGTTAAAAGATAAGGTTCGACCTAATGATGTAGACAGTTCAATCAGTGCTGAAATTCCAGATCCGACACGACATTATACGACATATGATGATACATGGTCCATGTGGTGCATTTAACGGGAATGCTCCTTGCATGCAGGACGGTCGTTGCACTAAAAGATATCCAAAAGCATTAGTGGATGAAACTGTAACAGGACATGATGGTTACCCATTATATCGTCGCCGTTTAAGAGGCAATGGTGGTTTTACTGTTGAAAAGCGAGTGTCTGGACAACAGGTTACTTTACATAATAGGTGGGTCGTTCCGTATTCGCCTGTGTTGTCTAGAGCATTTCAAGCTCACATAAATGTTGAAATGTGTAATAGTGTAGAGTCAAGAAAATATATTTGTAAGCATATTAACAAGGGCAGTGACCAAGCTACATGTGCGTTGAGAAATGAAACATGATGAAGTTACTAGATTTTAGTCAGGCAGATATATCAGCTCTTCAGAAGCTGTGTGGCGAATCTTAAGTTTCAACATTCACGAAAGATATCCACCTGTGATTCATCTGTATGTTCATCTTGAAGGCGGACTTTGCCAAACTGATGATTTTGCAAAATCTCTTTTGTATGAGGAAGTTCCATCGTATTATACCTACGATAAGCAACGAGTTGCCTTTAATCGTAGATGCCGTGGCAGGCCTGTAGATGGCGAGTCAGGTATTTTCAAAGAACATGTTCTTGGTAGAGTGTATACCGTTCATCCTAACAACGCTGAGTGTTTCTATTTGCGATTATTATAACATACAGTGCGAGGACCAACATCATTTATAGATTTGAGAAAAGTAGACGATGTTGTTTATCCAACTTATCATTCAGCTTGGAAAGCGCGTCGTTTGCTTGAAAATGATCAGCATTGGTATGACGCTTTAGTAGAATCCTGTGTTAGTGATAATCCACGACGGTTGCGCCATTTATTTGTAACATTACTCACATTTTGTAATTTGTCAGTTGCTGTACAATTATGGGAAAAATATAAAGAAAAATTTGCAGAAGACTTTCTTCCGAATATATCTCACAACGGTGAAGGCGCAATTAATGATAATTTCCGTGATCTTGCCATAACACTTAACAGCAGTAGGCGGTAAATCACTCTGTAAATATGGTTTGCCAACACCAACCTCAGTCGGAGAGGTTACTAATAGAGAATACTCCGCAGAGATTGGTTACAACACAAAGGAACTTCTGGCAACATTAGAAAACGGTGTCCCAATGATGACTGCAGAACAACGTTCAGTCTATGATCGCGTGTGCGTGAGTATTCAGAATAAGTTGGGAACAATATGGTTTTTAGATACACCTGGAGGAACTGGGAAAACCTTTTTGACTAAATTAATATTAGCTTACGTTCGAAATCAGCGTAAAATTGCTATTGCCGTGGCTTTATCAGGTATAATTGCAACATTGCATAATTGCTACCAGGAGGTAAAATTGCTCACACTATGTTTAAAATACCAATTGATTTAAATCGCACGGAAAGTCCAACCTGTAGTATTTCAAGAAATAGCGACAAAGCTAACGTGAGTGTAATTTAATTATATAGGATGAATGTACGATGGCCCACCGAAAAGGAGTAGAAGCGGTAGACAGAACTTTAAGGGATATAAGACAAAATGATCGACCAATGGGCGGTATCACGCTTTTATTTTGTGGTGATTTCCGACAAACTTTACCGGTAATACCACGGGGAACCCGAGCTGATGAGGTTAGAGCTTGTCTAAAAAGCTCTTATTTGTGGCGTGATATACCAGGCGGTCCCATAATGAACTGGCCTGATATAGTTCAACGCGACATGTCGCTACATGTTGTGTTGCATTAAATAGTACGTTTATCGTGCACTTAATATAAGAAACATGCATCGATATGAAATGCTTAGTCTTAGTTTAACAGGCATTTGAATAACGAGAGTCGCGTATTTTTTCAAAATGTTGAAAACTGAGTATCGAAGTGTCATAAAGTTTCTGTTCAAAGAAGGTTTATCCCCTGCCCAAATAAAAGAACGATTGGATGGCGTGTATAAGGAGTCTGCCCCTTCCTATAGCACAGTGAAAAATTGGGTGAAAGAGTTTCGCCTCGGGAGAGAAACCGTCGAAGACTTTGGCCGCGACGGTCGACCTGTGGAAGTGCTCACTCCCGAAACGATTGCTCCTATCGAAGAGGAGGTTCTGAGTGACCGCCGTTTGAAGATTAGAAAAATTGCAGCAAGGCTTGAGCTCTCTAAGAGTACCGTTCATCGTGCGATCCATGAACATCTTCACATGAAAAAAGTGAGTGCAAGATGGGTACCGAAACTTCTTTCGGCGGTACAGAGACAGGAAAGAGTGCGCTGCGCTTCGGAATTTTTGGATCTTTGTGGCGAAAATCCAAAGACTGTGATCGAGCGGGTAGTGACTGGTGATGAAACTATGATCTTGTATTATGATCCACAAAGCAAGCGCGAGTCAATGGAATGGCGTTATAAGGGTGAAAAGCCACCTAGAAAGGCAAAGGTGCAACAATCGACTAAAAAACTGATGTGCACAATATTTTGGGATTTTCAAGGCATTTTGATGGTAGATTTTAAAGAACGTAATACAGTCGTGAACGGCAAATATTATGCTTCTTTAATATATAAATTACGAGACAAGATAAAGGAAAAACGAAGAGGCAAGCTGTCTAAAGGTGTCCTGTTGCTCCATGACAACGCCCCTGTTCATACCGCTGGTGTTTCGAAGGATGCAGTTCGTCAATGCGGGTTCACAGAAGTTCAACATCCACCTTACAGTCCAGACATGGCCCCGTCCGACTATTATTTATTTCCAAATTTAAAGCGGGACTTAAGAGGAAGAAAATTTTCAAGCGATGAAGAGTTGCAGGCGGCCGTCTTCAGTCATTTTGAGGATAAAAAATGTGATTATTTTTATAAAGGTTTAGAGATGTTGATTCACAGATGTCAGAAGTGTGTTAGTATTCATGGTGATTATATTGAAAAATAAAATTGGTTTCGTTTCATTTCCTTCATTGGTTCATAGTTAGGCCAATTCGTTATGGGACCGCCTACGTACAATCGGTACATTTGACTATTAACATGCGAGTGAGAACTGGAGATAACCCGGATAATCGTCAATTTTCTAATAAATTATTAAAGATTGGTGAAGGTACCTATCCACAACTACACCAAGGAAAACTTATTCTGACGCCTGAGTTATGTTGTCTAGTGTAATCCCAACCACATCTTATATCGTCGGTTTACGGTGACGTAACGTTTATATTAAATAGGGACAATTCTTGGCTATGTGAAAGATCCGTTTTAACTCCTCGCAATGACCAGGCATCTGAGATTAATAACAAAATACTGTCGAATATACAGGGGGAAAGCAAAGTTTATAGTTCAATAAATAGAATGTTCGATGAACAGGAAGCCGCTAATTACCGGATAGAATTTTTAAATTCTTTGAATATGCCCGGACTTCCTTCTCATGAAATTTGTTTAAAAATTGGCATTCCGATTATTCTGCTCCGAAATTTAAGACCACCACAACTTTGCAATGGAACTCGGCTAAAAGTAACCCAGTTGCAACAAAATATAATCGAGGCTCAAATTTTAACAGGTTGCGGTACAGGAGAAACCGTCTTTATTCCCAGAATTCCCCTAATACCAAATAAATTTCCATTCCAATTTAAAAGAAGGCAATTCCCAATATCAGTGTGTTATGCAATGACAATTAATAAGGCTCAAGGGCAGACTTTTCGTGTTGCTGGAGTAGATCTCGGTGTCAGTTGTTTCTCGCATGGTCAGTTGTACGTCGCTCTTTCCCGGGTTAGCAGTTCTGGAAATCTTTATGTTCACGTGCCGGACGGGTCAACTTTCAACATTACCCGGAAGCTTTGCGCTGAAATATTTTTATTCTATAAGTACTTAAGCCTCATGTGAACGTGATCTAAACAATTTTACCAATATATTAACTTAATAACACACAAGGAGTTACACTCCATCCAAAACCCAGCGACACTATAACATATATAAGAATGACGTCTTAGCAAAAGTTGTTTAGTCTGATAGGCATTTCCTGTTGACTTACAAAAATGAAAGATCTAGAACGTCTCGAATCGCCTCGCGTATCACGTTGTTTTCCCGTCCCCGGGCTCTTAGAATTCAACATCAGACGCTTCAGATCTTCGATTTTGACGACCCCGTTGTCGCTGTCATAAGCAACAGGAACCACGTACGAAGTCGCGGGCAGAAGATAGTATAGATTAAGAACAGGAAAAGGCCAAGAATTGAATTTCATGCCAAGAATTTTAACAATGGTAGAGTGACGCGGCAGCCCTTGCTGTTGCATGAATGGATCGGCTTGAACCGAGGTGGTACCACGACCTCACAGAAGAACAGCGTGAAGTAGAGACTCTGTTTCTACGTTTTGTCTGATGAGTGCAGAGGCCCAATTCCTCCTCCCCCACCCCCAACGACATGGTAGTGGAATTAAAGGCAAGATTACCCCAGGAGGGTACCAGCATCCCTGGAGAATCCCTCGCTACCAACCGACGACCAAGCTACACCACTACTGAGCGTGGGTGCACAAGCTGTCCCGCGTATTCTGGGGGAGGGTGGTAAAATTCGGCTCAAACCTAAACCTACTTGGGGCAAACGGAGCAATAAGTTAAAGGCGTCCAATCCGTGAATTTCTGCAACATCAGGGGACTTCATTCAAACCTCAACGCCGTCTGTAATGGTAGTGCCATCTGGAAACGGCGAAGCTGGCCTTGCTCTTTCTAACCGAGACACAGGTGTCCTCTCTGGCTGATACTTCTTATCTCTCCTACTCGAGGTACAAATTAGAACACTCCTCAATACCCCGGGCTGGTGTTTTCGTGTACGTCAGAGAGAACATCTGTTTTTGACGCCTCGGCAACCTTGAAGGTACGAACCTGTTCATCTTATGGCTGCACGTACGCAGCGACAACCATCCCCGCGTCTACGGGTGCCTCTATAGGTCCCATAGCGGTAATGTCGACACAGACCGACTCATCGACCACGTCCAGATGGCTGCAGACTTTGTGCTACAACAGATCCTATCCACAGAGATCGTGATGCTTGGTGATTTTAACGCCCACCACGCTGAATGGCTTCGTTGTCGTTTAAACGATCATGTGAGTAGATCTGTTTATGACTTTGCTTTGAGTTATGGTCTGACACAAATGGTTACCTCGCGTACACGAATTCCAGATGTGGAAGATCACGTACCTTCCCTGTTGAACCTTCTGCTGACCTCTCATTCGGACGGCTATTAGGCTATTAGGAAACTGTAGGTTACCATCGAGGCTCCTCTTGGCTCCTCGGACCATGATCTGATCCGGAGTACGGTGCTACTCACGCTCCCATCGAGGTTGCGTTCTGCAGGTTGCCGCCGTGTTTGGCATTATAGGTAAGCCGATTGGGACGGGATGCGATCTTTTTTTGTATCCTACCCTTGGAGGCGGGTTTGCTTCTCGCCAGATGATCCCAGCGTTATTGCTGGGATCATTGGGCGAACAGGGAATAGAACTTTTTGTTCCATCATCTGTGATACCTATCGGGGGCAGAACCCAGCCGTGGTTTGGTCGCTACTGCAAAATTGCATTACATCATAAGCAAGAGTGCTACTACTATAATGTCTGAGCTCACGCATCGAGGTATCGGGATGTAAATACCAGAACTCTTAAAAAGAAATATAATTCTGGCTCCAGGTTCTTCAAAAGTGTCATTGTCAAGGCAAAGTCACATCGACAGAATTGGCGAGAAATAATTCATCTTCCTTCGGGAACACGTGCATTCTAGTCTCTCTCCAAGGCTGTCCAAAAAAACTTCCGTCGTCCATATCTCTCATCTCTGCACTGGGAGGACGACTCACTGGCCCATGCCGCAAAGGACGAAGCCTGCTGCTTCTGCTCTGGCTACTGGGCTCTCTCTTTGCGTCCAACTCGAATCTTGACGGGGGAACACACTGCCGATCATCCCACGGTGTGAGTGTTTACTAGGGTGGAGCGCCGTTGTATGAAAAAAAAAATTTTCTTATATTACATCATAATAGCGCGGGATTAGTGCATTTAAAGTCAACTTACCTTTTTTTCAGCTCAATTGAATTACATCTTCCGCATCCGCAGGAGCTTTATAGTTTAATGTTTTATCGAAAAAGTTTAGTATGTTTGGGCTAAGATAAATAATAAACAAGAGTTAGCTAGAGATTATAAATGAAACTCAATAATATAATTAGAATACGTACAATGTAATTTAATAAAAAAGTGAAACAAAATTCAATAATATGTTTTAAAAATCAAATCACCAATTTGCCTTAAAATCTCTCTTCGTCTTGAATTTTGGCATTTTCTTACGGAATTCCAATTTGGCTTTTATGGCCCCTAATCGTGATGAATCCTTACAAAATGATTTCTTATATTTACGCGAACACTACATATTAAAATAATACTAGTTTTTACGGAATTTATCGCGTATATTTAACTTTTTAAATGCCCGACGTTTCGAGAGCTTTACAGCACCCATGGTCACGTGAAGGGCTGAGATGTTCAACGTCCATAGTTAACCGCGGTTACCATAGATTAAAATTAAAATTTTGTTCCGATCTACACAGTATGAACTTATGGTATCATGAAGTCTTGCAGTTGTATGCTTGGGTAGGGATTTAATTTTATTTATTACAGGATCCCAAGCAGATGGTAGCACCCAGCCATCTTCTCTATTGAAATTAGGATGTTTTTTGATTTCAATAGCCTTGCGAATCATCCTTGGAAGGAATCGGTGTTTTTAGCGAGGATTTTTGGTCTATCAAATCTGATGTATTGACGGGGGCGATCCTGTACGTGTTCACAGACTGCAGACTACCCGGAGCGTCGATTCTTCACATCAGTATATATATATATTTAACGCGGGTTTTAATTGATCGTATAGTTTGTCCTATGTAGGAGAGACCACATTCACAATCAAGCTTGTACACTCCTGCATCTTGCAGAGGGACGTTACACTTGACTGATGGTAAAAACTGACCAATCTTCTTCGGCGGCTTGAAGTAAGTTTTGATGGAAGCGCGCTTCAAGATGTAGCCAATCTTGTCAGTGACTCCTCTAACATATGGCAGTACAGCAGGTACACGCTCGACTGTGGCCGGCTTCACTCGTTCTCTGTGACGTAGGCGCGGGACCAAAAGCTTGTTGTCATGCAAAACTTGCTTATATTATATATTTAACTTTTTAAATTCCCGACGTTTCGAGAGCTTTACAGCACCCATGGTCACTCCTTCCCTACAACTTTTGTAGTTAACTTCACAGCTCGCTCAACAGTCTGGGAGTGACATGGGAGACGTAAAAACAAAAGTTCACCCTCACCATCAGATTGGACTACCTTCTGAATTTCTTGGTCACTTAAGTATTTCAAGTTCGGTGATTCAGTAATGGTGAGTTGCCAATTTGTCATATCAATTATAAATTAATATAAAAAATATTGTTGCGGTGAAATTAATATCAGGCATCTCGAATAGCCTTGGTGCGGGGGATTGCTATATACTCTATGCTTTTAATATACGCTGGGCTGCCAATTCACGAATGTGCTTTTTATCGTCTGTAATCATTGCAAGTAGCAAAATTCTCAGGATGTGCGAAGTAGCTATTACGTTGAATGACGAGGTCGATCACTTTTTTTAAGGATTCTGGAAGATACCTGGAGGCTAATATAATTTTGAATAGATGTCGAGTTCCATCTTTACATAATGGTATAATCTTAATCGGGAACCAAGCTGGGGCGTTAAATTTTACGATGAATGTAGCTAGAGCAATCAAATTCTCTGATTGTTTCTCTATTGCTACATACAAATGTAGGGTTTAATTCAGAATGAGATTGTGTAAAAAAGAATGTGATGATGAAGTACACACATGGAGGCCTGTTTGGTAGATCTTCTGGAAAGAACTTAAGATATGTGCTCAAATCTGGGGCATTTTTGGGAGTGATTCTGTTTCGATGGGTTAGAATTTCTTAATCGGCATTTGGTCACAAGTTTTCAGTGTCTTTCCCAACTGATCAGTGTAAGACTTGGATCCCGAAATGCCTCCGTTTATATGAAAAAAAATGCCTTAATGGCAGCTCGTTCATATGCAGTGAACAAATAATCCATTGGAGGGGCCTTTATAGCTTTTTTCTAGGAGTCGTATGATACCACCGTACTTTTCAAATTTTACATTAGTCCAACATATATCCACAACCCATTGCTACAAGACGTTCTAGGGAAATACTTTCCTTTGCTAAGAACACTGTGATTGCTGATTCCACTGCTTTCGCCAAAACAGTGCTAGAGGTACTACATAACCCATGTAGATAGAACCTGGCTCCTTACATTTTTACATTTTAAGTGGTAGGCTATTAACATTTGTATAACTCGTGTTCTAGTTACGGTCGGAAAAGACACAGTTTGCCAGATATTTCAACTCTAGGTGCCACAATATCTTTTATTTGTGAAAATATTGGCCCTTTTACAGTTTCCAGTTGCAATTTAAGTTGACATCTGGTCCACGCGTATTACTTCATCACATCCTCATACGTAGGTAAAGTGATCTCTTTAATATCTTGAATATTACCAAAAAGGTACACTCGAATGCAGCAAATGTTTTTTTCACGCTTGAAACAACCAAGAAATATTGTGAAATAGATTGAAGTGCGACATTTCACATTGAAAAGTAATGGCGTACGTGCGACAAAAATTACTTCCAGCGTGCGTCATCATGGCCTTGATTTGAAAGTAAGTTTACGTAAAACTTGATTTTTTAATGATTTACAATGAAAATATACTATATTTTAAATTAAAAAATAAAACAAAATGTGGCAATTTATTTAATAATAGCATATTTGCATACTGTCAATCCTGGGTCGAAAATAATATTTTTATAAAATTTCAATGACCTTGCGGAGGCAGGTACTCTGAATCAATCAAAATAATACTTTGAATGAGTTAATTTTTTTCATAGAATAAGGGTTATAAACGAGTCCACAGTCCACCTGACGGTAAGTGGATGCTGTGGCCCATAGACATCTACATTTAACCCCGATTAAGAATTAAAATGCAGATGCGCTGTCACCCCTGAGGACTAAGATGGAATGCCTCGATTCCACTAAAGACCGGTCTCCGGTTCTCTACCATCACCATACGAAACACAGCAGCATTAAGCTGCTATTTCACGCTCGTATTCTGTGAGAGCGTGGTCCATCCCCGGTCAAGCCGACCCATTCATGTTACAACCATAACATAGCTGCACCGTGGCTCTACCACATATAAAGACCTTTTGCGCACTATTACTAATGTATCACAATTGCTTAACCCTACTGTTTACCCAACGCTCGGTGCGCAAAGCACTCCTCTCCCTGAACGTCAACAAGTCGAGTGGGCCTGATGGCATCCCTCTTATTGTGCTGATAACATGTGCTCCGAAGTTAGCACCGGTTTTAACTCGTCTTTTCCGCTACTCCTACTCCCTAGGCATAGTCCCGAAGACTCAGTGAGACTTTGTTGAACAAAGTCTTGGACTGTGGGCGACTAAATCTAGTCAAGTTTGCTCGTTTACCGCTAAAAAGAACCCCTTAATCGTATCTCTTCCTTCAGTTACAAGACACTCTCCTTGTTGCTTCAGCCAGTATCGGAATTCTCGGTGTCGACATGTCGAGTGACATGCAGTTTCATGATCACTTGGAAAAGAAGGCCAAATTGGCCTCTAAAAAGCTTGGCATGCTCAGCAGAGCGGGACAGTTATTCATGCGGGCTCACCACCTGCAACTTTTCAAGGCGCAGGTTCGGCCGCACATGGAATACTGTTCTCATCTCTGGGCTGAGGCTCCCAAGCGCCAGATCCTTCCATTTAATCAGCGCAAAACTGTTCGAATCGTCGGCGATCGAGCTCTTTCATATCAGCTTGACTCGCTGGCACTTTGAAGAGGTGTTGCATTTCTTTGCGTGTTATATCGCATCTACTTCTGGGAGTGCTCTGAGGAATTGTTTGGACTAATTCCAGCCGCACAGTTTCACCATCGCACATCGCGACAAAACTCGCGATACCAACCATACCATCTGGATGACTGGCGGTTCACCACAGTGCGATTTAAAAGAAGTTTTCCGACCTTTAAGAAAAGAGCCTATTCCTTTTTAAAAGGCCGGCATCGAATCTGCCCGCTGGTGTTACAGTTGCTCATGGGCAGCGGTAATCACTTACCATCAGGTAAACTGTTTTCTCGTTTGCTCCCTCTTCTATAAAAAAAATTGAGACTGAGATTCTACCGATCCGGAAGAACTTTTTAGGTTCCGTTATTTAAATAAAAAATAATATGTCTAAGCGCAATGTTTTTGACACTGTAATGTTGTAGTTACCTAATGATTTCATACGTTAGTAATGTATAAGTCAATGTAGTTACCTGATTAATCTCATGACGAACACTATCGTAAGCCTCGGAAAGATACAAAAATATCTAAGGCATCTTATGAACACTTCTACAAGGCATTAAAATATATTTCCTAAGCTCAAAAGTTGGGTCAGTCGTCGAAAGACCCCTTTTCAAAACAAAATTGATTTTTATGGGGTAATTTATTTGAATTAAAAAAAAATTGATTCAAAATTATTTTTTCAAATATTTTACTGAAATTTGGTAGTACAGAAATATCCAATAACAAAATACAAGATCCAATGTACTATCAGATACAAAAAAAGGTATTACTTTACCATGTTTCATTAATTCAGGAATCGATACTAGTATTAAAAATAATAGCATGATGAGGTGCAATTAAATCTATTACGGACCCAATAACTGTAACGGGAAACCCCATAAATCTGCGGTTTTCTTTACATCAAGGGTTCTGAATTATTTTACAATATTTTGTGATATTACTTTTTCAAATCTAAATTCTTTTGAACAGATATTAACATTCTGTTCGAGTTATGACTCGGCGAGATTTGGAGAAGTATTCAATGACTCAGTTGTTAACATAGGAATATCATTGAAATATTTCTCAAACACCGCTGCGACTTCTTGATTTGATTTAGTCAATCGTTATTAATTTTCAATTTAGAGTTTGTGTTATGAATACTCCACGTCGTTTTAATTTTATTTTTGGCAGTCTGAATATTGTTACTATGTTATTATTTTTAACATATTCTCTAAATGTATTGGAAAGATTGTAATATAAATCTTTTGTGGTAAATTTTATACATTCTTCGTCTGCTTTTATGAATTTCTACAGTCGCCTACTTATTTAATGCTGCGACTGTTACTGGATAACATTTTTGAAGTAAATGTTTTATTAAATTCATTGCTTATAGGGGTAAATAATACTCCATGTAGTCTGAGTTGTTCTTGTAAGAAATCGATGGAAGGTTTTTACCATATTACTTTTAAATCGGATTACTGTGATCGACTGTCCACAGTAATCTGAACTTAGTTTTTGAATTAATAGTTTGTTGATTGTTACAACATCTGTTAATACTTTGTGCGCTCTTTATTAACGTGATTTAAAGTTTATTTCCGATAAGAATTTTCTGTTTAATTTTAAATAATGTTACTCCCACACTAGGATTTTCCTCTGTATCTTGGAAGCAGTTTTACATACATTAATTTCACAAGGACAAATATCCAATCACGGAACATTTATTTGTAGGCGATACAAATACTTGTTCTGTGCGGGATTCGAACCCACGGCCCTCAACGCCGCAACTCATGCTAAGCCATTGCACCACGAAGCCATCATAAGCTGTGACACAGAGTTGCCGGTGTAGTTGTATACATAGAAATCTGTTGTATACAACCTATGGCGTCCGTCGTTCCTATTTTTCATTTATACGTCATTTCTTTAGCGTGCAGTTTCTTCTAGGACAGATTATTCAGCAAAATTTTAAAAAGTTGCAAGTTGTAACAGACTGTAATAACAATATCGGAGTTGGTGAAAATAAAACTTCTCCAAACTAGACACAAAATTTTTATTTTTACACGGATCTTAGCTTAATAATTTTAACATCTTTAAAAATAAATTCAATTAAAAAAAAAAACAATGATTTATTAAAACGTTGTAGGTACGGTTTATAAAAGAAGTTGGTTCGCGGTACAGACGATCAACAAGATGGCGGACGCAGTGCACGAAATGGCTGCCGCTCGAAGTGGCGCGAACAAATTCACGTCGTCCGCGTTTGAGTTCCAGCCCACTACAGGCTCGTCACGGTTCTGGACGCGAAGCCACAGCTCCAGGGGACGAAAGTATCTGATGATTTTAATTTATATGTACATTTTTCTTATTCCTATGAATATCCAACCATTACCCCATATGACCTAAGTAAGGTCAGAGGAAAGGCAGTGGGAAATCAAACAGGGAATGGCAGCAGTATCTTCTTAATACCTTAGTGATCCAGCTCACCATCCAAGCTAGCTATAACTCACATCTCTCCTGTCTGTGACTGTTTTCTTTTAAAATTAGGATAACAAACAATCATGCATTCCACCCGATGGTAAGTGGATGGTAAGGAGAACCCATAGACATAGTATACATTTATCATTAGTTAAGAATCAAAATGCAGATGCATTGTCACCCCTGAGGACTGAGACGGAATGCCTCGTTTGGGTTTCCGGTTCTCTACACTCACCATACGATAGCATTAAGCAACAGCAACACAGCAGAATTAAGCTGCTATTTTATGCTGCTTTCTATAAATAATTATAATTACCTGTTTGGAATCTGGGATCGTCAATCAGCCAGCGAAGTGTGGTAATAAAGACAGATCCCTATAACAAGACAAATTTATGTTCAGCAGTGGACTTCTTGACTCATGCTGTAGACAAAAAATGTCAAAATATAACTGTCCTGACAACTGCTGTTTATACGTGAAAAGCGCCACGCTGCAGCTATACTGTGGGTGCAGCACGAACGAGTCCGCTTCAGAAATCCTGGGATTAAGTAAAAATAAATTTCGCGTTCTGGCAAGAGCCCTAACTGCACACAGTTGTCTTAAAAAGCACATGTCCATCCTGGGACTAAGCAACTCAAGGATGTGCCGGTTCTGTTACCTAACGGAAGAAACGCCTCTGCACAACCTAACTGATTGCGGACCCTTAAAACGTAACACTCATCTGGAATGGAATGAAATGGAATCATCCAGAAGAAGTGAAATTGCTCACAGTTAAGCAACTCCTTCTATTCATTGAAGACATAGGGCTTATCAGTAAACTATAGCTATAGCAGCGCTCACAATAGATCTTTTAGATCGCAGTGATACTGGTCTCTTTTTCAAGACCTGCATAACTGCTCGCAAATAATTAAAAAAATGGGTCCGCTCGCCTCGTACCACGCTCTCACAAAATAACATTGTGAAATAGCCATTACGATCAGATGGACTGTGTTCTCGTCTATCACTCTTCTTTAAAAAACGCTAAACTGTTGTTAGGCAGCATCAGTTCCAGCATATTGTGTACAAGTAATAGGACAAGCAAACGCAACTAACAGCTCTACAGCATTTCAGTGTGAATTGACGGAACTAGTGTTTATTTTGCCTACGAGTGATTGTTCTGGAAATATCCCCCCTTCCCTCTCCCTACGTTTTGTAGTGAACTTTTGATATGCTTTAAGTAATGATGAATTAATAATGGTTCTAAGTCTGAATGTTTGTCCGTGTGAAATAATTTATGAATATTAAACGTCCCCACAATACTGGAGAAAATTCTAGTGTCGGTGTGACGTTCAAAAATGTTTGCTAAATAGTGTAAAACCTAAGCCCAGCAATGGACGCAAAAACGCAGTTTTGGCAAATATGGTAAGGTCCTCACTTGACGATTGCCTCCGGTGATATCCTGTTGGTTTTGCCCCGAGTCATCGTGCGAATTATTTCCGAGGCCGGTTTCGACGAGCCCGCCTGCATGATTTCACTGCAAGATGATACACGCAATTTTAGAATATTTACTTAAAAAAAACCAAGAATAAAGGTAGATACATAGAGCTATATTAAATCTTAAATATATATACTGGATGACCTTTTTTACCGTCTGGAAAAAAGGAGTGTAATATGTAAACGCAGTAGAAGCTTATGGCATTGATATTTGACAAAAATAGAAACAAAAATTTTGAATGAAATAAATAAATTATTTTAAAATCTATCGAAATTCTAATCATATCCACCCTACTTTACGAACGGCAATAAAACAATCAATTTAGTAGGCATCTTTGACCTTGTCACTTTGCATGGTTAATAATTTCCTCATAACCAAATAGCTTCTGAAGTCGATGCTAAGAGATACTGTATAGAAGAAATAAAACACCGACTTCAGTAGCTATTAAAAATATTTTAGTTTTTTGAAGTCAGTTTTTATTTTTTGACCCTTTTAAGTGTATATTAATAAGGTATATTACAAGAAAACATGAGCTTCAAAACTAAAATGTAGTCTACCTTGTTACATTAAAAACTTTTTTACTATATTTCTTATTCTTCAGAGTGGAATTATTAATTAAAATTAGCCAACCCTGTATTATAAACTATTTAATAATATTAAGGAGATAAAAATTGGTTCACAATGGATGAAGATATCGCGTAACATACTAACAAAAAAAACATTTGGATTGAGAACTCCTGCTTTTATAATCGGCTATAAAAGGCCTTGCAACCAAACGACGTGTTTCATCCGAACTGCACGGTCTGCTTCATTGTTCATCATGCGTACAGCAGAGGAGTGGTACAAGTAGCCAGCATCTGTCTTCCCAACCGATAACAATGTGGGCAACTTCAAGGAAAGAGTGAATAGGCTTTTGTTACGCTAAGTCAGTGTCAATTACCAGCTTCGCCTGCATCACCACTTCAGGTTGGATAGCAGTCAGGCAGCGAGTCGTAATCGCTAAAAATAATATCTGATAGTAAAGTTTTGCTACGGCCTACATACGTCCCACTGCTTCGATTGACGACACGACACTATTCCGATGATATCCCGGACGTCAGTCTGAGCGAGATTAGAATGGCTCTCCACCACCTTAAAAACGGCAAGGCCCCGGGCGAGGATGGAATTACAGCGGAGCTTCTGAAAGGTGGTGGAACACCGGTACTTGAAGTCCTTCAGAAGCTCTTCAATTCCGTCCTCAATGGTGGCATTACTCCGGAGGCGTGGAGCAGAAGCGCGGTGATCTTGTTCTTTAAGAAAGGCGACAACGCTCTCTTGAAGAACTACATACCTATTTCCCTTCTGAGCCGGTCTACATGCTATTTTCGAAGAGTCATTACGAATCGTCTCGCACGCAGACTCGACGACTTCCAGCCTCCCGAACAAGCCGGTTTCCGAAAAGGCTTCAGTACCATAAACCACATACATACCTTGCGGCAGATTGTACAAAAGACCGAAGAGTACAATCTGCCACTTTGCCTGGCATATGTGGACTATGAGAAAGCCTTTGATTCCATCGAAATTTGGGCGGTGTTACAGTCCCTTCAACGGTGCCAAGTTGACTGTCGGTATATCGAAGTGCTGAAGTGTTTGTACAGTAGGGCTATGATGACTATCCGAGTACAGAACCAGAGTTAGAAACCTATCCAACTGCAGAGAGGTGTAAGACAGGGTGGCGTTATATCCCCGAAACTCTTCACCGCTGCGTTGGAAGACGTTTTCAAGCTACTGGACTGGAAAGGATACGGTGTTAACATCAATGGCGAGTACATCACTCACGACGGATTCAACTCGGCTGGGCACCGTTCGGGAAATTACGACACATCTTCTCGTCAGGTATACCTCAATCTCTGAAAACTAAAGTGTACAACCAGTGCGTGTTGCCAGTGATGACTTACGGATCTGAGACGTGGTCCTTCACTGCAGGCCATATGAGGACGCTCAAGGTCGCTCTATGGAGCTACGAGCTATGGGGAGGGCTATGCCTGGAGTTTCTCTGCGTGATAGACTCAGAAATGAGGATATCCGCAGTAAAACCAGAGTGACCGACATAGCCCAACGGATTAGTAAGCTGAAGTGGCAATGGGCCGGCCATATAGCTCGAAGAACCGAAAACCGATGGGGAGGAAAGGTTCTCGAGTGGCAGCCTCGTACCGGTAGGCGCAGTGTAGGGCGACCCCCCACTAGTTGGAGTGACGACCTGGCAAGACATGCAGGAAGTCGATGGATGCAGGTGGCTCAGGACAGTGCTTTGTGGCATTACTTGGGGGAGCCCTATGTTCAGCAGTAGACTTGTGAAGGGCTGTAATGATGATGACGTCCCACTGCTAGGCACTGACCTCCTCTCACCTCTGAGAGGGATTTAGGGCAAGGAAATGACCGCCTACATACGAATTATCATGTCTTCGAAATATCTTTTTCTTATTCCCCAGACATGCAGGTTTCCTCACGACGTTTTTCTTCATCGTCGAGCACGTAGTAAATCAGCACTTAAAATTGCAATTAACAATCTCGTGTTACCATCGTACTGTGAAATTTATGGCTAATATATAATATAGTTTTTATCTAACATTTGTCACTAAATGGAAGATTGTTATAGTCAAGTTCATTTGCGTATACACACACATTTTAACAAAGACCTCTACGTCTGAAAGAGTGCCTGAGTGCCTGAAAACCATCCGTTCTCGCCTGCGCAAACATTTCAGATGCACTACAAAAACGAGGAAGCTTCAACATCATCCTGAAGATATTATTATACTGGACGCGAAGGGTGTTTAACGATCCTTTGGTGTAGCTGATCCACAGACTGCTCGTGTACATGTTTTGACAAAATGCTTTAAAAAGCGTAATCTTGACTTCATCCGTACAACGAGCGAATCTACGTACCAGCATGTTACCACGGACCGCCAAAGCCCTACGCTCCCGTTCTATGTCTAAATCGTCTCTAAGGTCGTCGGTAAGTACGTGGCCCAGGTACTTAAATTGGCAAACTCTGTTCAGCTCCACTCCACCGAGGCAAATTGGAGGTATAAATTCGGGACACTTACCGGCGGCCTTAAAGATCATAAATTCGGTTTTTCTGGCATTGTAGGCCAGACCGTGCGACTTAGCATAGCTCTCACATACGTTCAACATTTCTCTGATAGCACTCGTAGTGGGGCCCAGCAGCACCATGTCATCCGCGTAACTAATATTGTTTACATAAACACCACTCACTTTGCATCCGACTCGCATGCTGCTGAGCTCCACTATGAGGTCATTTACGTACAGGTTGAACAGCTTTGGAGATGACAGCCCACCTTGCCTCTTTCCGCACTCCAACCTGTACGACTTGGACAATTGGTCAGCCCATTTAACGCAATTTACTTGCTTTGTGTACCAATACCGAAAGAGATTTAGCACCTCCACCGGAACACCCCTGTCCTCCATCTTCCTCCAAAGCACATCATACGAAACCAGATCAAATGCTTTGGAGAGATCTAGAAAGCAGGCGTACACCGGCGTCCTCCGGCTTGTATAATATTGGACAGTGTGCTTTAGGCTTAGTATTGCGCTTTCAGTGGATAGTCCGGGCCTAAACCCGAACTGCGCGTCATTCAACTTCAGATACTTTTGCAAGCATGAATCAAGCAGACTGTCCAATACTTTGGCCACCGTGGTAGCAAGAGAAATAGGGCGGTAGTTGCCCTTGTCCGAGATATCACCTACCCTGTTTTTGACAATGGGCACCACAATGGTTTTCATTAGATTCGGTGGTAGATATGAATGTCCAATGCACATATTGAACAATAGAGACAGGACCCTTGGCAGGTGTACACCCGCATGTTTTAGGTGCTCGATACTGAGCCCGTTATGTCCGGGAGATTTGCCCCTGCTCATCTGCTTGATTACATCTCTGACTTGACTAGCTGTAAACAATAGCATAGGCTCATCCACCCGCACGCCAGGCTCAGGACCAGGCATCCCCGTGGAGGGGCCCAGCGGCGATCGTACCCTGAAATGTTCCATAAACAGGTTTGCAATTCCCTCCGGATCACTAATCCCATCTACTCTGGCCGGCAGGCCAGGCTTAATCTCCAGTTTACTAGTGGACTTCCAAAATTTCCCAAAATTTTTATCCGCTCGCAGTTTCGCTATTTTATCCATTTTGATTTGCTCTTGGTTTTTTATGCACCATTTGAGTCTACTTTTAAAAACCTTGCGTGACTCGCGCATCTGCTCATATATTTCGCCTACAGCGGGTCTATTATATAAAACCCACATTGAAATTTAAGCCTGGCCTCCCGATGAGCATCTCTCACATTTTTATTCCGCCCATACAGGATCTTTTTTCTACAAGGCTTATCAATTTTTACGTAATTTGTTTTAATAGCCGCCATTTTAGTGTACTTACAATTTGTTCATAGAAATTGTCGACCAAACTTTTATGACAGGCGTTATCGCATGACCCGTGACTGCAACTAGCGAATTCGGGAGGAAAATCAATGTCTCGTAGCTCTTTATGACATAACTCTTCGTACTTTCTTATCTGAGACTCGCTTCTTTCTCCCTACGTAACCGCACTGCGTTGCATGTCACGCATGACCCGTTTAGGCCTCACATTCTCTAAACTACACTCTAAGTAGATAGGCAGATGATCCGACCCACATACATCTTCAACTATACCTACATCAGTGACAGTATGCCAGGCTGATAAGGAGACCACACAATGGTCTAGCCACCTCGTGCCACCATGACACTGGTCTAGAAAGATGAACTTAAATGATCAATGATAAATATCGGGAAGTTATTGGCCACAGCATCCACTTACCATCAGTTGGACTGTGTGCTCGTTTGTTACCTTTATTCTATACTAGCTGTACCCCGCGGTTTCACCCGCGTATATCAGTGGGCCGCGCGGCAATTTATTTCAAATTTTAATTTATATATGTAATATATATGTTTTAAATTTTGACTCTCCTCCCACACCCCAGTGACACACGCATCGCATGGTGCTGGCAGTGTACGCGATATAAGGATTTATCGACGTTACTATTGAATATTTTAACATGGAAAAGTAGTTATTGTGAGATAACTATAATAGTTAGACATATGGTATTGCAGACTTTTATGTACATATTGATGTCCTCCATAAAACTGTAGCACATCACTTTGCTCTATTGTCAATAGTTTCCGCAGCGTACGCGATAAGGTTTTTTTTGGGTATTTTTTTCACATCTTGGGTTACATTAACGAAGTTTTCATACGGATCCATAAATTTTTTGAAAACGTTCTATCGCCTATGTTCATCAGGAATAATGTAGGATTCTAATGGTGAAAGAATTTTTCAAATCGGTTCAGTAGTTTAAGAGCCTATTTAATTCAAACAAACAAACAAACAAACAAATCTTTCCTCTTTATAATATTAGTGTAGAAAGAAAAAACAGAATTTCACATGTTATGTAATGCCCTTTGTTGACGATATTTCACGCATTGGAACTAAACAGTTTGCTTCGTCAGCTGTAGTGCGTACAGCAAACAAGGTGGAATAATTTGCCGGCGGAAAAACCTTTCCGTCCAAATACAATCTAGGCGACTTCAAGGCAAGAGTGAAGAGGCTTTTATTACGTTAAGACAGTGAGCATTACCATCCAGGGCTTCATCACCGCTTACGACCTGGTGTGGTTGTGGTGAAGCGCTGGCTAATAATAAGTTAAAAAAAATCCAACGGAATATTAATAAAGAAATATATAAATAAGTTATAATTTTTTAAATATACTGATAAATTTGGTGTAAAAATTTATGAGTTCCAATGCTGAAAAATATTTAGAAAATTAGAGAGTACAATATTATTTTTTAAAAACAGAATCCCTCTGGGAAACTTTAACGTGGTAGAGCGATGCTGCTGTTATATTAGACGTATAGTTGTAGCACGAATGGGTCGGCTCGACCGGGAAGGACCACGCTCTCACAGAACACCAGCGTGAAATAGTAGCTTAATGCTGCTGTATTTCGTATGGTGGGTGTAGAGAACCGGAGACCCTTTTTACTGGAAACGAGGCATTCCATCTTAGTCCTCACGGGTGACAACGCATCTGCATTTTGATTCGTAATCGAGGATAGATGTAGATGTCTATGGGCAACAGCAACCACTTACCGTCAGGTGGACTGTGTGCTCGTTTGTCACCCTATCCTATAAAAAAAAACTTGCTGATTCATCCCAGGACATATGATTTATCTTAACCAGTGGTAAAAGCATAAATTACTTACAATAAGTTTTACTTGTAACCTCACTAAAGCCAATTCAATCGGTATCTTGTGTTTAGAGATTATTGTGTTAGTTGTGATTATTTTACATTTAACATCGTGATTAGCAATCATGTTTTGCATACGGGGGCGACATTGAAAGTTTTTAGAACTGGCCATTTGTAAACGATATTATAATAAAAAAATGAGTTCAAATTTTAAAAATGGAACTTGCTGCCAATTTTATTGTGTACTTCTCGTACGGTTAAAGAATGGGACTGAAAATGGCGTTGCCTCTATTTATCTCTCGCTCGCACACTGTCACTATCTATACTCACACTCGCCGGTAGAGACTACAAAAAAATATGTTGCGATATGCGTTTTTCGTAGGAGCTTTAACTTTAGTCCGACTTGTTATTGGCATTAATGGTAACAAAATGCTATAAACTTTTTTTAAATATCTCGGTTTCGCAAATTTGTGACACGTGCTGAGAGTTTTTTTTTACATAATTATTGTTGATTTTGTTTATACTTTTGTCACTGTTATTAAATTAAGTCACTGTTATTATTTTTGATAATTATTTATTGTAAAGCGTTGTTAGTTAATTCGTTTTTGTTAACTATTACGTTGTTGGTTAAACGTGGGAAAGTACTACATTGTATTGTATATAACGTAATAAAGTTTTTTGAGGAAGATATAAATCTGAAATGTTATCACCCATTGCAATATAGCAATGCAAGGGCGGTGGTAGCAATAGGTCACTCGAATTAAAAAAGATGATGAGTACCAAGTTTATCTAGTAGCTATCCGTTTGTTTATTATTAATGATTTGAACAGACTATGTACCATAAAATAATAAATCAAAAACATTGTATTCGCTATTCAATATTCGTTTTTTCAAGCGTTGTCCGTTCTTAGGGTACTTAAAGTGTGCCCCATATCGTATCATTACATCCTATTAAAATCTACTACTGAATAAGCCCTCCCCATGGATTTCCTCATATGGGGGATATTTGTCATATTTGCCAGGCTTCGTGCAGTGTAAGAATATCCGCTACTCCATATCGCCAAGTGGGTGCCGTAAGAGGTAACAGAGTGAAACAATTGAGGACATATTTCTAATAACAACAAAAAAAGACTGTAGTTGCCGATCCGTTTACCACGTGTGGTAATTGTGGCAAATATCCTCCTCTATGAGGCATCAGAAGTGTACTTACATAGGCATTAATGAATGAATGAAAGAATTGTTAGTAGAAAGAATATTGTACGACATTACTTATCTATGTAAGAAGCAAAGGCTTCCCTTTATTAAGCAATAAATTAATTTTATAGGTTGTGATGAACAAATCGAATAATTAAATCGAAATTGTCACTGTGATCGAAATCTAATACATAACCGGGATGTGAACCTGATCAGTCTGCCGGCGTCCCGGCTGCGGTGCACGTCGCACTCGTGCAGGTGTCCGGCGTGACCCGCCGCGCGACACATCTGCTCGAAGATCTGGAACTCCAGCACCGTCGCCAGGAAATACTTCACGTACTCCTAACATCAACAAATTGTCAACATAATGTTACGCTCAATTTGTTGATCATTTAGAGCATAGACTTCTACGTTTGTACGTGGTAGGTCCACACTGCAGCTCTATTGCGATTGTAGCACGAATTGGTCAGCTTGACAGAGAAAAAAACCACGCTCTCAAAGAATACCGGCGTGAAATAGCAGCTCAATGCCGCTATTTCGTATGGTGAATGTCACGGAAGAGAACCGGAGACCCTTTTTACCGACAACGAGAAATTTGGCTTCTGGAAGGTATTTCGAACTCTTGAGTTATTTGACTGTCGTTATGTTGCGTGGCGCCGCGATCGTGATCACGCTGGGTCGGGCCAAGTGTTCGGTACGGTGTGCGCATTGCGACACGCAGAGTTGTCTGTTGAACCTCAACCGACCTTTACCTCCAGTGCTGAAGATTTTTGACTCACGCTTACTATCATAATAACCGATAGTAAAATGCCTACTTTGAAGTTTTAGTTTCTTGAATCAGATATTGAATTTTTTCATGAAATTAAATGATACAATAATAGTAAAATTCTATCTTAGTCCTCAGGGGTGACAACGCATTTGCACTTTGATTCTTAATCGAAGATTAGATGTAGATATCTATAGTCCACAAAACCACTTACCATCAGGTGGACTGTATACTTGTTTGTCACCCTTATTCTATATAAAAAGACCTCTTTGTATACTACGAGATGAGCAATACGGTAATAAAACACTGCGTAATAAGTTATGCTCAATTGTTCCTTATTCGTGCGAGCGGGCGAGAAGATTAGTTCTGTGTTTTGTAAACTACGAACTTTGTTTTCGATAATCTAACACAGAAACTTGTTTTATGTGACTATGAAAATGCTGTTTATATTCATACTTCATCAACGTGATTTGATGTTTATTTCATATAAGTATGTAATTTTATTTTGTTTTGCCTCAAAATAGTAACTGTCATATATGAAACTACACCTGCGTGGTGTATTAACCGTGCCAGTTGAAAATAGCAAGAAAAAAAAACATTTTTCGATCTGAATTGCCCGTCTTGTAGTATACATAGAAGTCCTTGATTAAGGGATTTCTTTTATACATTTTTATACATTTTCTTTTATTTTATAAATGGTTTCTTTTATACATACGCTGTAATTATATTATCGTCGCAGCACCAATGTTGCGGCTCGACCGAACTGGAACCACACTCTCACAGAATATCAGCGTAAAATGGCAGTTTATTGCTGCTCTATTTCGTATGATGAGTGTGGAGAAGCGAATACACTTTTTATTGGAAACGAGGCATTGCATCTTAGTCATCAGGAGTGAGAACGCATTTGAATTCTGATTCACACATTTTAATGTTGACTGTGTGCTCGTTTGGCACGCTTATTCTTTTATTATATATCAGTATATAAAAATATTCATTTTACAATAACAATACAATACTGTCGAGTAGTAGCGCAAGAGAATCAAACAATCTAATTCGTCCCGTGGATATCGTAAGAGACCACTGTAAGCGTAATACAAATATCTCAAGGCTTCCGATGATAGCAGTATAAAATCTTGATAGGTCAGACATACAATACCAAGAGTAAAGACAGCAGCGTCAAAGATGAGCGCGATTAAAGCAACAAAACGAGAAGTTTATATCCTGTTTAGGTCCTTTTATGAGCCGATTAAAAATATTAAAAACGCAACTGGTTCCACTGACTGGATCCCTTGTGCAGAAGAATTAATTTTTGCCTATAAGTACATGTAGCTAGGTAATACCCTCTTACTAATTTCTATCATCAAGCAGCTGTGCGTGCACTGCTGTATCCTAGTCCAGGCACTACATCTGAATACCTAGAAGTGAAAGCTCATCTGTAACCTTCTTGAAGATGGCTGCACGTGTCAATACACTGCAGTAGCCGTTTGCTATCGGGTAAACTTACGGTTCGTTTTTACTTCAGTTTAAGAAATTAAAAAAGCATGGTAACATTAATAGGGCTCCGTCATGCGATTATAGGGTTCCGACTATGGACCTCAAAAAGCCTCTGTTCGTCTTTTACGAAATTATTGATTAATTTTTGAGAAATATTCGGTATCTCATATTTTAAATGTAAATAAAATTACGAAAGGAATGTAATGTAAAAACGATGTTTAAATTCTCTCAGATTGCTTAAGTACCTGAACCTTTTTCAATATAATTAGGGTAACAAACGAGCACACAGTCCATTTGTTGGTAAGTGGATACTGTGGCCCTTAAACATCCACATTCATCCTCGACCGAGAATGAAAATGCGGATGCGCTGCCACCCCTGTGGACTGAGATGTAATGGTTCTTTGGTTCTGTTTTACTCACCATACGAAATACAGCAGCATTAAGCTACTATTTTACGTTGGCATTCTGTAAGGACACCGCTCTTTCCACGGTCGAGCCGACCCATTCGTGCTACAACCATAATATAGCTGCAGAGTGACTCTACCACGTATACTACTTGTCCATAAGTACATATAGTCTTGTACATAAAATACAAATAGGATATTATATCAGATATTATATACATTACATGTCAGCTTTTGATTTATTTACTAAAGTGAAGTGGTCACTGCGGCCCGTGGACATCTGCAGCCAACAAAGAAGGTTGCAGATGTATGGTCACCTCTAAGGAGCAAGATGGAATGCTTCACAGCATGTAATCATACTGGTTCTCTATCTCCTTCAGATCCGTTGGATGATGTGTTTTCATCTCCGAACATAGCATATATAACTTACAAATAATTATTGTGGGTTTGCATGTTTATTTTTATTAATGTTTTTAAGTTTAGTTTAGTGTTATTTATGTATATGTTAAGCCTCCGTGATACAGGAAAGAATCCTTGAGGTAACGTTTTTAAAAACACTAATTACTAAAAGAGAATGTAAGAACCAGACCTGGTCAGAGATAATGTGGTATTTAGAACCAGGGTCAAAATCCGCTTCCGTTCTTGGTATTGGCGGGATCACACCCTGGAAAAAATATATTGATTGGATAAACATATTATTCATACATGCATTCGTTATAGATTTCAAAGCCAGCTGGTGAACATCGACCTCCTTATGGATCGCCTCATAAGTTGAATATCTGCTATAGTTGCCAAGCTTGGCAGGCGGGTTGGCAATTACAGTTTATTTTTATTTTTTAGTTGTTTTTAAAAATATGCTACTGGCCATCACCCGGTTTGTCTTAGTGGGTAGTGGATATTTTTACACTGCTACTGCATGGTGAAAGTGGGTAGTGTAAGAAATATATAATAGGTTAGGTAGTGAAATGAGAGAGTATATAATGAATGGGTATATTGAGTATACACGTGTTTCAATAACATCTCATAGTTTTCATAGATATTATTAAGTCAACGGTATGAAACCTCTAGTGTCGCCATTGCAAATCCGCCTGCAAAAAATGTTAGGCAATTTAAGCTTATTAAAGTTTTACCATATAAAACAGATAATGTGGTGATTAATAGAATCAGGCGTTACTTCCTTAGACCTTAGACCCGCGTAATAAATTAACATGATGTGTCTTACCTAGTTTGAAGGCACCCCCCGCCCTCCCTCAATTGCGTGCACTAATCCCGTCACCACCACTCCCATCACCACTACACTAGGAAAGACAGACCATCGTCGATAGTACGACACATGTTTGGCTTCTAAACAAAGCAATATCTCTGAAGAACTTGGAATGGTGCACATACCAGCACTAGGAGAACCCCACCTGGGTTTCGTTACGTGAGGCTGGGCTTAGGTTAAGTTTAGTTTAGTTTAGTTAAGTCATTGTTACTAACATTTTAATATTAATTTCTATTTTACTTTATACTAACATTAAGTTAAGGTTTGTTTTACTAACAATCTATGACTACTGTTGGTCGAAATAAAGGATTTTATTATTATTATTATTATCAGGTAAAGTAGACTGTGGTAGCTGATCTATAAGTGGGTGATTATAGATCAGCTACCACAATGGATATTGCGTATGCAAGGGAGGGGGATTCAAACGAAGTTAGACACATTATTTTATTTTACTATGGGTATCTTAGCTAATAAATTTTTAACATCCTTAACACCACATATTGTGTTTAAAAGGTTTCGTAGACAGTACCTTCAAAGATTCCGTATTAACATTGACTTACATCATTAATAGAATCAGGCGTTACTTTGCGAAACACCACTACACTAGAAAGGCTTAATGGAGTTGGAATTAGTGGTAACGGTATGTCCGCGCAGCCGTGCACGCAATTAACTTCTTTAATCAAGTGTTATATATAGCTGAATAGGAAGTTATGTTAGTGATAAAATATTGGCACAACGGTATTTACCTGGTACCTGAGCTTCATCTGCCACCACCTGGCATTCATGTCCTGGACGCCGTCCTCGAACACTGACCAGCGCCACTGCAAGCGTGTGCAATACATGAAAGCTCATTGAAACCTTTTTTTTTGTACAAAGAGTATGACAGACACGCATACAGTCCACTTGATGGTAAGCGGATTGTGTGACCAATGGAAATCCATACTTGGTTAAGAATTAAAACGCAGATGCGTTGTCATCCCTGGTGACTAAGATGGAATGCCTCGCTTCCAGTGAAATGGGTCTCCAATTCCCTACACTTATCATAAAAAACACAGCAGCATTACGTAAAATGTATATATTACCATTACGATGAACTTGACATATTTCTGCCCTGCTAATAAAAAGACGACTTTTCGATAAACACTACTTTGGAGTAAAATTGAAAAAACATTGGATATCAAGTTTCTTAAAACTGCGACGCTATGCTAAAAACTAAAGACATTATACGGTGTTATGACATCTATCTACTTATATAAAAATAAGAATGGTATTCGTAATATTTTTAAGCAAATTAGCTTTTTACATATTACGTAATTTATATATTTAACATTTTTCCTATTTTACTAAATAAATTGCCAGCATATCGCTATTTAACGGAGTTATTATCGAAAACTTCTATTAATAAGTACTAAGTAAGAAAGTCGTGACTGTAGGAATTACAATTAGTATAATATTATACAATTGTATAAATTAATAGGCGGTGTCAACAAACCGCCCATTAATTTCAAATAAAGTGCATAATATTTGAAAACAAATTACCTAGAACTACCTCATGATACTCATACGGTATTTAAAACTTGTCTATTCTACCCGCATTTACCAATACAACTTGTAAATAAACGAATATGAATGAATGTTACTCTTATCTAGAATGACGCCATATCCAATATCCATATAGAAAGGCCCATATCATTTCATATCGTATACCATATCATATCATATATCATATCATGCAAAAATCATTGTTGCTGCAAAGTGAAATAAAAAAAAACTCTCTCATGTGTAATTTAATGCAATAACGTCTTATTATTTTAATAAATAATATCAATTAGCCCTAGCTATAAAACGTTTTTTTAAATCAAGGTAATTCCTAGTACTTTTATTACTAAGCTGTAAAATTTTCTAAACTTTTCAATAAATAATTTTGATTTCTGTGCTTACTTCACTAAGCATTATAGAGAAGATAGGAACTTAAAATACAATAATAAAACTTTTATAAGAAAGAGAGAACAATTGATTTTTTTATTATTGTTCTTAATTTGATGTTTAAAAAAATTATATTCAGCTTTATAAAATGGAACGGAATATTCCGTTCGATTTTAACAAGTTGGAGGTTTTTATAAATAATTTAAATTATTGAAAATAAATGCTTTAACTTATCAACAATAATAATATTATATATCAACAAACGCAGGAAGGAACAAATTTTTTATATATCATTAGTCTTGTAAAAAAATCTAGTCTTCTTTCAAAATTGTTTCACTGCGTTTTCTTCACCATTTGCTGTCACAGTCGGATTTTACATAATGTTCTTGTCTATTCTTTTTTCTTTATTTTGTTTCCGTTACTCAAACTAACGTTTGCTATTTCGTGGATCTCTTGTTATAGCAAAAGAATTTCTTTTGTTATAGGTACCCATCATTTCATTTCTCTTTCATAAATTCGCGCGCCCTCTCTATATAGAAGATTCTGCGTTCCAGTCTACATCTAGAGATTTCGACATTTATCCTCTATGATCTATCAGAAGTATCAAGGTAGGTCCGATTTTGGTAGTTCATAAAGTGGCTCTCTAATTAAATTTGAATTGAATTGCGGTAATGAAACAAAGCACGGTCCTGAGCCACCTGCATCCATCGACTTCCTGCATGTCTTACCAGGTCGTCACTCCATCTAGTGGGGGGTTCGCCCTACACTTTGTGGCATTACTTGGGGGAGGCCTATGTTCAGCAGTGGACTTGTGAAGGGCTGTAATGATGATGATGATGATGATGAGTTGCGGTTCTGAGGGCCGCGAGATCGAATTCCGAACGGAACGGAAGTATTTGTGTGGCCTACAAATAATCGTTTCGGGTCTGAATGTTTGTCCTTGTGCAATTAATGTACGTAAACTGCCTCCACGAAACAGGTGAAAATCTTAGTGTGGAGGTAATGTGATCCCCGCTGGCATCAAATAAAATGGTAATTGCATTTAGGTTAACTGCTAGGCAAAGACTTTGATCATAAATTTTAGTCATATAACAATATAGTTTCTGGGTTCATTTCCTAAAATATTTTTTTAACTTACAATTATTATTGTTTTCTTTTTTATTAGTTTAAGTGCTTTTTTATTCAATGTTCGGTTCGTAAGTTCGTAAGTTCGTAAGTAATTTAGGTACCCAACTGAAAACCAGTGTTGTACCCCACAGATTATCAGTGAGGCGGGATTTTTTTGATAGCACACAATTCTGTCTTTCTTTCATTTTAAGTTCTAACTTACCACATCGTCGGAAGTGAAAGAAAACATTATGAGGAAAGCGGCATGTGTAAGGAACTGAAAATATTTTGACGTCCTTCTAATTCCGCTAACACATTTTAAAGCAGTTTTCCGAAAAGGTTGTAATATAGTTTGTTCCCTTAAGTTGTAGACCAGCTCGCACTGACTCACCTGATCGACCATGAACGCGAATGGCAGGTAGGCCACCTTCTCCAGCGCCATCGCCATGAGGAAGTTCATGCTCACCTCGTACTGGTCGTGAGACCTGCAGACAGAATCACCCACTAATAGTAATTGTTTTAGATCTGGATGGAGACTTTAGTATCGCTCCATTTTAGTCTTTAAAAATCCACTGCCAAAAATAAGCCTGCATGAATTACATAGAGGGGTATTGACATAGTTACCATGCATGGCGGGCGCGTTTCATTATTTTGAGTTGTTGAGATAAGATTGCTACTGCCCATCTTCTGTTTCAGTTTCCCTCGGCCTTCTCCTACGAAACCAACGGGACGATTTGTGGATATTCTTATACATGATCCATCTATTACAGCCTATAAAAGTCCACTGCTGAATATAGGCCTCCCACGTAGATAGCTTGGCAAGCGGGTTGAGAACCGCAGTTTTATTGGGTGCGTTTGACAGAAAAAAGCGCTAGCAAGCGCTTGTAAGCAAAAGGCGAAACTAAACAGCTTTCGGCCGGGACACGTTTGCTAACTTCAGTAGCGCTGACACAATCCGCCATTTTGCTTATTTAATTTGTTTGTTTTGAAGTAGAGTTTATAAGTTGTATTGTGCAATATTAGTTTTAAGTAATACGAGTATATAATGACAAGAATAGACATATACATGTTATTAAAAATTCATGATTGGTAAGTTTTTAATATGAATACTTTACAAAAATATATTTAAATTAGGTTAGGTTCTCCGGTTAGAACTAACTTCGTGTCCTAGAGGTAAATAGCTACTTACGATTTGACAGCGCTTACCGCTTACGATCGCCATTTTGCTTACAAGCGCTTGCTAGCGCTTTTTTCTGCCAAACGCACCCATTGTTAAGAGTTGTCAGGAAGATACTGTTGCCCATCTCATGTTCCCGTTCCCCTCTAGCGCCTCTCACGACGCCCCCGGGATGACATGGGGCAGTGGGTATGCTTATATCGCCACTTCACGGTTGTTAACATAACTAACATTGTCTTATTACAAAATGTAGTGTATTGATCGTCTCGTGTATAAAGAAGAGTCATTCTCACTAAAGAAGTCCCCTTAAAGTCTTCGTGAAAATTGACATTTACTGTCAAACTCCATACTTTACTATAGAAACTAATTACAAAATGCAGTACTTTGGGTTTATTCCGTCGTCCTCTTAACGCGTATAAACCAAATAAAAATAAAACTTTACACCAATCTTGCAACATCAGTAACATTAGGTTGAGGTGCGGCTGAGGTGGCCCTTGTTTATTTTCGTTGAACATAAATAAATTAAAATAGTGGCGAGAGTTCGACGGGATAATCCTAAAGTTGTTATTATGAAATGTATGTAGTCTAAGTGTAATACATCACGGGTTTTGAAAAAACTAAATTTTATTAAAATGTTGTTATAAAAAATGTTAAGAATTAATTAGCTAAGATCCGCATAATAAAATAGTGTTTCATCTGAGGATGCCTCGTGTAGAATTGAAACACTTGTCGTTTTATCGATGGTGGTGTGTTTTTACTGGTGTTGTGTGGTAGTGGTGGTGCTAACGGGGATAGTGCACGCAATTGGAAGAGGGCGGGGGGTGCTCTTCAAACTAGATAAAACAGTTCATTTTATTTTATTACGCAGATCTTAGTTAAATATTTTTTAACATCTTTAAGTATAATTGATTTTAGCAAAGTAACGCTTGACTCTATTAATTTTCTTAAAATGATGTTATTTTTTTAGAACACTAATGCCATATTCATAGAACTAAAAAAAATATTTTAACTAAAATAATTACACGTTAAGACAGTGTATAGCTAATTTTATAATGATTAAGAGACAAATTGCAGATGAGTTGTCATCCCTGAGAACTAAAATACATAATCTTCTAATAATCCCTAGTTCAGGATACGTAAACTAGGGATAATTAGGAGATTCATGAAAACATTGTGCTGCTATTTCAAGTTCGTTTTGTGCAAGCTTTCGTTCATCTTGCATCACTACATTATATATACTGCCTTACTACGTACAGTTACAAAAGGAAGAAAGACTGTAAATATTCGCAAGAACTGACTTGTTATTATATAGTCCGAGACGCTGCAAGTGTGGTGCGTTGTACACAGACAGCGTGGCCGCGTTCGCCACCGCTTCATGGAACGCTGCAAGAATTCAAAGCCGCCATTAAAACACTACCAAGAATTTATTTGTACCTATTTGGTAGGTAGGACTTCATTTTTGCCTAGAAGTTCGCCAGCGTACCACGCTCGTAGTTACTTCAGCCAAATAGCAGTGCGTGCAGTGTTGTGTTCCAGTGCGCTGTCGTCGCGCTACAAACGAAACACACCGAAGCCTAAATCGCGATATGAAAGTTCCGAAGTACTGCGGTACATTTAGAATAGCACTGTACTACTACACGGAGTACCGCTCCCTGACCTGAGTCAGTATAATTACACGCTGTGAGGCATCCCGCTTTAATTTTTTTAAAAACGTTACCCCTACCCTAGGATTTTTTCCTGTATCGTGGGGGCAGTTTACAAACATAAATTGCACAAGGACAAACATCCAGACCCGGAACAATTAGTTGTAGGCCATACAAATACTTGTTCCGTGCGGGATTCGAAGCCGCGACCCCCCAGCGCAGCCACTCATTGCTAAGCCACTGTGCCACGGAGTCGTTAATTCCTCAGAGGTGGTTTCATCTGTTGCCTTTTTTTAATGAAATTTGATGCAGTTATAGGGTACTCACGTCCGGTACTGTGATGATTAAGGCAACGGGAGCTCATGCCCAGGAGTGGAAATATTACGGACTAATAAGTAGTTCACTCATGCCAAATAGTAATGACGTTAAAAATCCATCACCGCATTTCCTTCCGTCATAAGAATCGACTACGAGAAACACCAAAAAGACCGCATGGAGATGGAGGTTTATAGTTAACGCGTTATATCTAATGAATTATACAGCATGTAACAAAACCACGTGGTTCCAGTGAACAGTATTCAAACGTTTAGGAATACTGGAATACCTTTACTTCTGAAAACTCGACAATAATTTTTCAAAATGAAATCTAAAGAAATTTTTATTTTCCAATTTTATTATCTCTTTTATTACCTTCGCATTGGCACCACGTAAGAGTATTGCTGTATTGTCAAGGATGCTTTACCCTTGGAACCTCCAGTGAACGTTGAATACTGTACGACTGCCAGAGACAAGGTCACGTTTGCATATAAAGAGTTGAGTAAAAATATTTTCCGCCCCCGGGTGGGCTCGAACCACCAACCTTTCGGTTAACAGCCGAACGCGCTAGCCGATTGCGCCACGGAGGCACGTGTTCAGTGTGTTCAAATGTTAATAATTATTTTGACAGCGCTGTGAAGGAGTGGCTAAGCAATGAGTTGTAGCACTAAGTACTACAAAGTATTAAGTACACAAGTATTTGTGTAGCCTACAAGTAATTGCTCCGGGTCTAGATGTTTGCCCTAGAGCAATTTGTGTCTACAAACTGCCCCCCACGATACACATGAAAATCTTAATTTGGAACTAACGTTTTTTTTAGTAAAACTGGAAAAAAAAATGTTAATATCTCAGGGAAACTTACAATTATTTATAATCTATTTTTGTATATATTTATGTAGAGATTAACAATTACAAAGTTTTCAAATGTAGATAAGAAAATAAAAGGGTAGAGTCGCATACTAAGGAAATTTGCGATAAAACCGGGCAACTATTATCTTTTAACTTAATGTTTTAATCATCTCCCGTGTGAACTATTAATCTCTTTATCATGTTATTTTTAAATTATTTTAAATAGCTGTACTTTATTCGATAAAAGATGGTGATAAAACCCGCCAACTTCGTTTCATTCGGTTTTTAGTATTCTATAATATAAGATAAGAAATAATTGCGACTAACCTTTTTTTATAATTTTTGTAACAAGAAAGTAACTTTTTACCTGACTTAAATACAAGAGGAGCTTTATTATTCGAGTCTACGTGTGTGAATGTATGTGTGAGTATACGTGGTAGAGCCACACTACAGCTATGTTAGTTGCCGCAGGAATGAGTCGGCTCGACCGGGCAGGTCCACGCTCTCACAGAATACCAGCGTGAAATAGCAGCTTAATTCAGCTGCGTTTCATTTTTTTAATCATACGATTCACCTGATGTTAAGTGACTACCGCAGCCCATGACCAACCGCAACACCAGGGGAATTGCGGGTGCGTTGCCGGCCCTTTAGAAAGGAGTAAGCTCTTTTCTTGAAGATCCCCAGGTCGTATCGGTCCGGAAAAATCACTGGTCGTAAATTATTCCACAGAGAGGTCGTACGCGGATGAAAACTCCTAGTGAAACGTACAGTTGTGGACCGCCAAGCATCCAGATGGTGTGGATGGTATCGGGAAGCTTGCCGCGTAGTGCGTTTGTGAAATTTGGCGGCTGGGATTAATCTGAACAATTCCTCATAGACTCCCCGTGGTAGATGCGATAAAATGGTATGTATGTTCGTATGGTAAGTGTAAAGAACTGGAGAGCCTTTTTAAATGTAACGAGACATTACATCTTATCACAGCGTCCACTTGTCATCAGGTGGATAACGGCCATATAAGAAAAACGTGTTTTTTTTATGTATGTTACGGGATAACTTCGTCAAATAGTGATACCGATTTTGATAGATTTTTTTTAAATTAAATAGGTATATTTTAATACTTCAGTGGGTCTCATGTACATTAGGTAGCAAAAGAACGAAATAGGTTACGAATGAAATTATTAAGATGACTTTGAGATTGTGATATAAGTTAAGTAAGAGATAAGTTTGTGGTGTATATTTTTGTGTATGTCTGTGGCATCTTAACTCCTGAAATCGATTTTAATATTTTTTTCCATTTAAAAGTTATCTTAACACCGTCACTGTTCGTGTGCAGACACGATTGTAAAACAATAGCAATAGCAAAACCTATATGTAATACACGGAACAGCGGAAGGGTTAACCGAGAGAATTCTTATCTATGTTTCAAGAAAACCTGTTCAGCCGTTTGAAAATCATCAGTTCTTTGTATTTCGGGTTTTTTCATCTTAATTTAAGTTATTACTAACGTGATTTAATAACTATAATAATTGCCTTTGTGGGCTTGTGAAGAATTAATGTAAACGATGAAACACAACAAAACCTTTACTACCTACTACTACTATACCCTTTATCTACGTGGTAGAGCCATGCTGCAGTTATATTAGTAGTATAGTTGTAGCACGAATGGGTCGACTCGATCGGGGAAGGACCACGCTTTCATAGAATACCAGCGTGAAATAGTAGCTTAATGCTGCCGTGTTTCGTATGGTGAGTGTAGAGAACCGGAGACCCTTTTTGCTGGAAACGAGGCATTCCATCTTAGTACTCATGGCTGACAACGCATCTGCATTTTGAATCCCATACGAGGATAGATGTAGATGTCTATGGGCCTCAGCAACCACTTACCATCAGGTGGACTGTGTGCTTGTTTGTCACCCTATCCTATAAAAAACCTGGCAGCTGTAATTAGAATAGAAATCTAACGCTTGAAAATGTCTTCATCGCAAATATTTATTTAGTAACATAATTATGTTTGTAACGAATGATATTATCGCTTGGTTTCGTATGGCTTTTGGCGTTTCGTTGTATCTGTGGGAGGAAAAGGGGAAATCTCGCGGGGAAAATTGATAGCGCGATTTAGGCTTCGGTGTGTTTTGCTTGTGGCACGGGTAAAACCCTTGTGTATTATATGGCAATAATATAAAGAATTTGACTAATAACAAAACGCTGGCTCTGTTTCCACGCTGAATGGCTATAAATATGTAGTCATATATCACTCATATTTGCGCCACTTACTTAGTCAAGATACCTATAATGCGCTGTCAAAGTGTCTACGCAAGTAGCATCCCACACTGAGCTTTAGTCTAGGCCGTAAATTTGCCGTTAATTTGCTCCAAGTCGGATGCAGTAGTTACCATCGGCTGAAAATAAATAAATGTATATAAAAAGCGCAGTGTAGTGGCGGTGTGAGAATATCCACTGCCCCATATAATCCCGTAGGTGTGGTAAGAGGCGAGAAATACACAGACAGGGAAATAACTCAGGAGATGGGTAGTAGTGACTCTCTAATAACGACTAAAAATAAACTCTTTGATTAGCAACCCGCTTGCCAAGCGTGGCATCTATGGCAAATATCCCCTATGAGGCAAATGGGTGGGAGGCTACATCCAGCAGTGGACTATGATAGGCTGTAACGGTATATTCAAAAAAAACACCACTGACCTGGGTTGGCGCCGTCTCTAAAGAGTTGCGGCTGTTCCGCGTAGTGCAGGTAGTACTGGATGTGCGCCATCTCGTGGTGCGTGGACACCAGGTCCTGCATGCTCACCTCCGTGCACTGCTTGATCCTGTGCAGTCGTCATGTTGACCTCCGGTTATTTTTTATAGAAATAAGTGATAAACGTGCACACAGTCCACCTGATGGTAAGTGGATGCTGTGGCTCATAGACATCTACATTTGTCCTCAATTAAGAAATAAAACAGAGATGAGTTGTCATCGCCTGGAACTGAGATGGAATGCCTCGTTGCCAGTAAAAAGAGTCTCTAGTTCTCTACACTCACCATACGAAACACAACAGCATTAAGCTGCTATGTAAGGCTGGTGTCCTGTTAGAGCGTTGTCCTTCCGTAGTCGAACCGACCCATTTGTACAACAAACATAATGTTACGCGCTATAGTTAATGCCTGGTACATGGCGGGTTGTTATTAGCGCCATATATAGTATGAATGAATGAATGCATATACTTTATTGTACACCACAAACAAATTTACAAAGAACATAACAGAGAGCAGATTACATGTACAATTTGGCGGCCTTATCGCTACATAGCGATCTCAAAGATATAAAGGAATAAAACAGTGAATACTAGGTAGGTGGTGCAATATAAATATACCTAATATAATATCAATACATGCAATAAAATAACATATAAACAACTAATACATTAAAAATATATGATACACATATACATACATATATACATAAACATATATACACAAATATATATATATATATATATATATATATATATATATATATATATATATATATATATATATATATATTTATATATATATATATATATTTATATATATATATATATATATATATATATATATATATATATATATATATATATATATATATATATATATATATATATATTTATATATATATATATATGTATATATATATATATATATATATACGTATCTATACATTTTTTTTAGTTTATTTAAGGACCAGTAAACAGCTTCAACAGAGGTTTAATAACAGTCTTAATCCTAAAATTTGAGTTTAGTGAAGCCAACACCACCAGCCTCAGATAATGATTTATAGGTTAAACTACAACAGTGAGAGATGTGAAGGAGGACTTAATACATAAAATGCAATATTACAAAATGAAAAAAAAACTGTTAACATTTTAGTTTTGATTTCAAAAAATTATATAATTTAAATTATGTTTTGATTTATTTTATTTAGTTTTTAGTTAACACGACTCATAAGCTTATTAATCACTTTGCTTCTATAGGAGTTAGCACTGTTATTAAAAATGTCAATGTCCCAAAAGTGATCATTATAATTTTGCATTAAGCGATACAACGGCGCTCTTTTGCCAGCATTGGACAAGCACTTTGCACAAGGGAAGGGCAAATGTTTGACGGGAGCATCTTGATCTTACACGTGATCGAGTAGGTACACGATATCGCAATTTATTTATTACAGGAATGCAATCATATCTATTATGGCAAAGGTCAAATAATAACATTGCTACTAATTGTTGTCGTCTGAGCTTTAAAGTTAACATTTTGTATTTATTTAAAATAGCATTATACGAACAATATTTATGCTTACATCTATAGAACATTGACTTAAAAAACTTTTTTTGTACCCTCTCAATCTGATCGATATAGACATTATAAAAAGGATTCCACAAAGCAACAGCGTATTCCAACTGAGAGCGTATCAGTGCCTTATACAAAAAGATATATGTTGCTGGGTTGGTGAAATCCTTACAGGCTCTCATTACAAACCCAAAACATTTTAAGAGCTTTATTACATATTTGTTCAACATGTGTATCGAGTGTTAATTTACTGTCAAAGGTAATGCCGAGGTCACAAATAGAATGTACTTTTTCAATAGTAGAGCTGCACAGGGAATATGATTGTTGATTAAAATTAATTTTCTTAGTGACAGTTAACATTTTGCACTTATTAATACCAAGACTTAATTTATTTTTTATACAATAAGCAGAAAAGCGGTCCAAGTCATCCTGGAGTCTGAGGTGATTATCATTGTTACTTAATATCTATATATATAAATAATATCATTGTTAATTTTAAGGTCGTCAGCATATAGTAAAAAGTTACTGTGCTGAAAACAGGAGTAAATATCATTAATAAAAAGTATAAATAATAGTGGTCCCAATATAGATCCTTGAGGTACCCCGGAGGTGATAGACACAGACTCTGATTCGTAACCATACTGATTCGTAACATACATACATATATCCTCAAATATATACCATTAACAATAACATAAACAAATAAATACAAAACTACATAATCACATAATTTATCCTAATGATTTTCAAACGATTGAGACAAGTAATGCTCTTTAAGAAGTCGCTTAAAGACTACAATAGTCTGAGCTTCGCGTGTATACAAAGGTAGGGCTTTCCAGAGCTTAATAGACTGTACAGTAAAAGATTTATTAAAGAAAGATGTATTGAGAGTTGGTACCCTTAAAATGAGTTTTCTTGAAGAGCGTAAATGTTCCCCTGGAAGCCCAACAAAAGTAAACTTCTCCTTAAGATAAGGAGGAGTAGAAGGGTGAAATAAGACACAGTACAGAATAGAAAAAATATGCATGTTCCGGCGAAATTGGATAGGTAACCACTTGAGACGTGAGAGAAATTGGGAAATGTGGTCAAATTTGCGCAATCCAAATATGAACCGAATACTAGTATTTTGAAGTATCTCAAGCTTAGTTAGCTGGTTATGTCTACATAGCTTGCGTCAGCATAGTCGAGAATCGGAAGGAGAAGAGACAGTGCGAGCATATTTTTTGTAGGAATGGGAAGAAATGATCGAAGGCAAAGGCTAGGCTATCGAGTTACAGAAATAGGAGCTTCAAGATCTTTCTAGAAAATTCACTAGCGCCATATACTATGGAGTAGTAAAACTAGGAGACCTTTCTAACATCTAGTTTTACTTTATTTAGATAAAGCCGTTAAGAGCTGCAACCGGGCCAGTATTGAATTGGCGATACAAGTGAAGACTTCGAAACGATACACCTGCGAACCAGTGTTAATTTTGGTAATTCAATCGGCAGTTTTTACTGTCATGAACCCTAAGCTCGTAAAAGGTTGTCTGGAAGAAATCGCGCGATGTGACAATAAATGTACATGTGCAGTCGAGTGTACATACACAGGCTAGTTTACAGTGTATAATGTGTAGTGTAGTGTAGTGTAGTGTACAGTGTATACGCAAGTAGCATCACAGTGCACAATGCTCAGTGTAGAGTGAACAGTACAGGGTAGAGTGTAGAGATGCACCTGTAGTCGATGCGGTTGCAGAAGTCCCAGGCGCTGGCGGTGCACTGCACGGGGGCGCGCGGCGGCCGCGCCAGCATCGAGCCGCGCCAGAACTCCGGTGGCAGCGCCTTCAGCCCCATCGAAGTGTAAAACTCCTCCGCCATTTGGAACATCCTGCCCGAATACATCACAACAATTGCTACCATCGCAACCATCACTCCACACCATGCACCACCACAATGCGGCCCCTATGAAGAGACGTTGTGTGAGTACACAACAACTCTTTATAGGGGCCGCATTTTTATAGAACAAGGGTGATAAAAAGCACACATTCCACATGATGGTAAGAAGATGCTGTGTCCCATAGACATCTATATCTATATTTTTTTAAGAATCAAAATGCAGATAACTTGTCACCACTGAGGACTAAGTTAGAATGCCTCGTTTCCAGTAAAATGGGTATCTGGTTCTCTACACTATTAGCTAACTGTACGAGTAGCAGCATTAAGCTACTACTCTGATGAACCTTCACAGTTGAGCTGACCCATTCGTGATAAAACTATGCAACATGGCAGCTCTACCACGTCGTATATAATCTTACATCTTACGATAAATGGTATTATGACATGTTGTTTACGCCAGAGGTAGAATATCCAGACAAGCTACGGGCAACAGTGCCCCATATGCTCACGTAATCGGACCAAACGAACGTAATCATAACCAGAAGTGAACTTAATGCTAGCTAATGTTTTATAATCTTTATATAGTTTAAAACAAAGTCGCTTTCCGCTGTCTGTACGCATATATCTTTTAAGCTACGCAACGCATTTTGATGCGGTCTTCATCAATTGAGAGATTTGTGATTCAAGAGGAAGATTTAAATGTATATACATGCATATGTTGCACGGATAAAATTACACGTACAAAGCCGAAGCAGATTGCTTGTAATAGGTAAATGATCATTTCAAAATTATAACAAACAATGAAAAGAGTGTCGAATACCTCTTTAAATTATTTTTTACTACAACTAAAACAAAATATTTGAAAAATCTATTGAGTTATGTACTTTAATTGAGTAATTAATATATGCAAATCATTTTTTCCAAATCAATACCATTACAAGAATTATTAAAATAGTTGGAATTCCCAGATTGGGGTAGTTCTAGATACATTGATGAGATCTGTTTCAGTTTAAGTCTTTAGAGAAGAGAAGTGTAATGCCGGGAACAGCGATCGAAATCAGATTGTAAATATGAGAATTTTGGAGGTGAATAGTGAAGAAAAGAAGATACAGAAAGATAAGATGCAGAGAACTCTAATAGTTACTCGGAGCATCGTGATTTTCAGCATTCTATACCTAAGGATGATGTAAAACTTGACGCATTAAAAACTAGACATAGGGCAAATACTATTTTAAATAAAAATATTATGTCACAGTGTCACTATTTTTATAAATTATTATTGAAACTGACACTTGAAGCAAACAACAAGTTCTCGTAAAAAACAAAAATTTTACGTGGTAGAACCACGCAACAAATAAATTATGGTTGTAACAACGGGTCGGCTCGACCAGGATAGGACACCGCTCTTACAGAATTCCACGTAAAATAGTAGCTTAATGCTGCTGTATTTCGTGTGGTGAGTAAAACAGAACCAAAGAACCATTACATCTCAGTCCACAGGGGTGGCAGCGCATCCGCATTTTGATTCTCGGTCGAGGATGAAAGTGGATGTTTAAGGGCCACAGTATCCACTTACCAACAAATGGTCTGTGTGCTCGTTTGTTACCCTAATTATATTGAAGAAAAAATTTTGAGGAACCTCGCGTTCCTCGCAAAGGTGTCACTGGTGGTTCAATCGCAAAGGTGCTCACTAGACCAAACCGTGCCCAATGATTTAAGTATGGGTGTTCTTACGGAGTTTTATTTACTTTATTTATTCTTATGGAGTTTTATAATGGCCTCTCCCTGGAGCAGCAGTGAAGATAAAGAAAAAATGTACCTAATAAAAGAAGCTGTGAGGGATCCCAACTTCTGCTCTATTCATACTCTAAATATAAGAAGATCACGGACGGACGGACTAAACTCCAAATAATCATATTTATGAATGTTGGTGGCTGACCTGAGCGGTGTGAAGCCCTGGCGGAGCATCTCCGAGGTGACGTCGAGGCTGGGCGAACTTGGAAATGGCATCACCAAGTCCATTATCGACTTCCAGTTCTGTGCCCACATGTTACCTTCGGAAGTGTCACTTCATATTAAATGCTTAAATTAAGTGCTAATATTTTTGGCGTTCTCTCTCTCACACACATGCACTCCCTCTCTCTTGTTCTAATATACCGGTGTTTTCTTTAACTTTAAGTCAGTGCTTGACCACAATCTTACCTGATGGTAATTGGTGATGAAGCCCTAGATGGTAACGCTCAACACATTGAATGTTGGTATTCTGTTTTTTAAAATTCATTTATTATTAGTTTTAATGTCGTTTAAATTTTGATTATTAACGTTAAACCAATTGCACTAATTTTGATACAGCAACTTTCACTTCGTCACATTTAAATAAGTGACGTTTAAGTTTAAAAATCAAGGAAGCAAATAAGGAGCAAATAATACTATATCATGAATATCCCCTACAAGGGAAGGTAAGTCATTAATATAGACTAAAAATAGGAATGGGCCAAAATTGAATTTTGAGGGACGTCCATTAGTACAGGTGTGATTTTTATTTTCGAGTTATATAAAATCAATATATATATACAGGGTGTTAGTGTAAACACCGTTGTCCTTGAAACCAGTGGTTTGGTTTCACTTATAGAACGTAAATTCAATTAAAAATAGCAACATTTTTTTTTTATAAAATCTCAATTTTTCCTCAATTCCTCAATTTTTGCTTGTCCTAAGCCAGGATGAAAGTATGAAGAAAAGTTACATCGCAGGTTATGTGTACCTATTGTATTTTTCTGTTGAATGTAGTGTAGGTAGCTAGCGCGGGCGGTGATCTTTACAGTGATTACGTGACTCGGGCGCATAGGGTGTCCATGAATTTACGGACGGTGTCGGACAGAAACTTTTTAAATTTTATGAAAGAAAATAGCGTTCCATCCAAATACAATCTAGGCGACTTCAAGGCAAGAGTGAAGAGGCTTTTATTACGTTAAGACAATGAGCGTTACCATCCAGGGCTTCATCACCACTTACGACCTGGTGTGGTTGTGGTGAAGCATTAGATAATAATAAGTAAAAAGAAAATTAAACAAAGGAATGTTAATATAATTTATCAATTTTTTTAAGCTATTGCATAGCTTTTATCGCGGGCTTTGAGCGCGGCGACCGAATCAAGAAATTCCGTAACGAAAATAAACCTAACACCCCCCCCCCCCACTCCGACCGGCACAGCGGTGCGGCATTGAAAGCCGTGCATCGTCTAACGTCGTTTCGTCTCTAGTATATATTCAGTAATCTATGGTCGTTTCAGTTCGGCAGACTTCGGCACGGTTATCGAGTGTAGAAGTAAGGAGTACAGACTGTGTATTAAAAAGTGTCCATAAAAACCTTTAAATAAGGTGGCGCCACTATATAGCTACGGGGTAAATTTTGAAAGAGAAAGCACCCAAAAATATTATGGGGTAGACGACTTTTTCGAGGTTATATTTACTGAATAAAATTATTTTAGATTTTAGAGCTACTGAGCAGTTTAGCAGCACACTTCACACCGTCGAAACTGCTAAGTTCATTTCATTCCAGTAGCTACTCCAGCGCTCTTGTGGAGAGTTTTTGAAGTGTTATTTACTGCTTACAGATGACCACTTTTTCAACTACTCTACTATGGGAGTTGGTACTCCTTACTTTACACTCCATAGGCACGGTGTTCGCGTGTATGCGTACGTTATTGAATAAATGAGAAGTTAAATACGTCTATTTAAGTTCTCATTTATTAAATAAAAGAAAAAAGTTGATTTCTTATCGGTCACCACGCTCAAAAAGTGTAACTTGAATTAATATCAAAGAAAAAACTTGAATAATTATCAAAGAAAAAAACTGCATAACTAAAATAAATAAATAATTATAATTGCATAAGTTGATAAAAAATGCTATGCAATAGCTTTACCGCGGCAATCCCCGAGTGCTGCATGTATTTTTAAATATACTGAGTCTTTAAATATTTAGAAAATTAGCGAGTACAATATTATTTTAAAAAAAAAGAGTTCCGCCGGGTTTCCTGCTGATTCATCCCAGGACTGAAGATTTTTCCGAACCAGTAGTAAAAGCGTAAATTATTTTCTATTAGTGTTACTGTAACCAATCTTAAATAAAAAATCGACGCAGACGACGTGTGGAGGCATTGTAAGTCAATTCAATAGGAACGAGTATCTTGTGTATAGAGATTATTTCGCTGATTGTAACTATTTTGTCAGGAAAATAATCAGTGTACATCGTGATTAATGGTACATGCATGCATCATACATGCATCACACTACAGTCCATGTGTAATTATAACCGATATATATTACAGTATTCGAATTTTTTTTTATAAAATAAGGGTGACAAACGAGCACACAGTCCACCTGATGGTAACTGGGTGCTGTCGCCCATAGACATCTACATTTATCATCGATTAAGAATCAAAGTGCAATGTATACCTGAGCACCAAGATGGAATGCCTCGTTTCCAGTAAAAAAGGGTCTCCGGATCTATACACTCAACATACGAAACACAGAAGCTATTTTACGTTGCTATATACCAGCGTAAAATAGCAGTTTACTACTATTTTACGCTGGTATTCTGTAAGAGCGGGGTCCTACCCCGGTCGAGCCGATCCATTCGTGCTGCAACCATATAGTATAGCTGCAGCGTGGCTATACCACGTTTACAATCGGTAATCGTGTTATGTTAAATTTATAGTGCATTTTGCTGTTTTATCAAAAATGATTAATTTCGTAAGCAAGAGAGCAAAATGTATACCTGCTTACACACTATATTATTTTTAGAAATAACCTAATTATTGGTTCCTTTAACTCTGAAATGGGATTATATCAATAATTTATATTTAAACGGCCTCTTTCATAAGCTCTCTCTCTCTCTGTTTTGTATGTAATGTAAAGGGAGAAGAATAGAGATTTTTAATATTTAATTAATGTAAGCGGTAATCGAAGAGTAAGGCCAATAATTGTTGGTGCGTTTCGGAACAACTTGACTGATTGAGGTCATGTTCACACAATATATTTGTTTTGTCAAGTTAGTAATGAACACTATCTATGTGTACTAAAATAATTCACATTTTAACAACTTTAGTTAACTGCTAAAAAGGCTATGCTACAAAATTAATGCTACAAAAATCGAAGTGAACGGGTATAACTTCTGGAACAGTCACTTATTTAAAAAAAAAAACAAATTTCATTTTCCTTCTCAACGTGTGGTGGCATAGTGCTAAATAAGAAAATACCAAATCTTGATTTCGAAGTCAGGCAGCACTAGCGGAACAGCTAGTTATTAAAAAACCTGAAATAATTTATATTCATAATATATGGTAATGCTAGTGGCAATATCCTTAAGAGGAGTGTTAAAAAAATGCGAAATTACAAGGTTTCCTCGTTGAAATTATATGTTTTCCGTTCGTTGCTTATAATTTATTATTGCTATAAAAAGTGTGTACTGCCTGAAATTCTTGACTAATATTTTTTATAATAAAAAATATGGTTATTTCCTGTAAGTACAGATTAAAAAATATTAGAGTTATTTTATTTATTAAAACAGGTTGCAACCGTACTATTTATTTATTTATACCACTAAGCTGCCGTTAATAGATATAATCGATTATTAACCAACATCGGTTAACAATCGATTACTGTGAATCATTTAAAATATTTGTGTACCTATTTCAACACTAAGGTTCATAAATAATGAAACATATATGAAATAGATTATAATAAATTAATTATATAACATAAAAATGACACCAAAATTTTTCATCCACTAAACTCCATCTTAATAAAACTTGTGTAACGGAAGATCAAGATCATTTAGTCGCTATACTCACATTACCATAGTGCGACTTGTTATCGCCCACTCGAAGCATAAAATACCTAAATTTGCGTAACGCCGAAATGTAAGAGGGCTCTTAATTATTAAAATTGAATTCCTTGTAAAAGTGAATTCCATGTGACTGTTGAAATGATGTAAGGTGCATACCCAGCAGGTGTGCGGGGATGGGTCCGTCCGCACGCAGGCCACCGCTGCTGTAGCGCTGCAGCAGGCGGCGGCGCACGTACGCGTGCAGCTGCTTGTACAGCGGCGCCACCTGGTTGTACACCTCCTCCGCGCTCGCACGGAACGAAGGGTCCTCGTACGCTGCACGCATCTGTTCGCCCGCGTCCCTGAACCCTACGTACGGTACGGCACACTCGACTTTGGCCAATGTACATGCTTTTACAACAAAATCAGCAAAAATAACTTACAATAAAAATTAAAAGCAGGTTTCAAAGACCTTAAAATAATATTTTTTATGGAGAATGTATGAGAAACTAGAACACACAGTTCACCTGATGGTAAGTGGATACTGTGGCCCATAGACATCAACATTTTTTCTTGATTAAGAATCAAACTGCAGATGCGTTGTCACCCCTGAGGACTAAGATAAAATGCCTCTTTTCCAGTAAAAAGAGTCTTCTGTTTCTGTTTTTGTTTCTACATACTTACCATACAAAACACAGCAGTATTAAGCTACAATTTGACGCTGGTATTCTGTGAGAGCGTAGTCCTACCGCTCTCAAGCCACAATCTCAGAAAATCATAACTTGAAATAAAAATAAAAGCAGAGTTCGAAGACCTAAAAATAATAAAATATATATAAATATAGTTTTTACTTTTTATTTTTATTGTCATAATTATGGAAAGTCCATCTGATTTTGATGCTAGTTTTTTCTCGTGTAATTCATCTTCTACCAGTTTCTTAAGCGCGGATGCCGAGTCATCCGACTATCTTGGACTGCATGATCATATTTCTGCTATTTTTTCTCCCTATCCCAATAATTTTAACGTTGCCCATATCAACGCACAAAGTGTTCCTGCCCACTATCCTGACCTTCTTGCATCCATTAGCAGTAATCTAATCGACGCACTTCTTATATCTGAAACTTTTTTCAAGCCTTCTCTCCCTTCTTTTCAGTTTTCACTTCCTGGTTACGTTTTGATACGTAATGATAGGACTGGTAAAGGAGGAGGTGGTGTAGCTATTTACTTGCGTTCTGAATCTGCTGAGCACCTTTTTCTTGAAGTTACACTTCATCATACAAAAATCCTTCTTGGTGTGATATACAACCCTAATATGCAAATTAATTATTTTGATGTATTTGAAAATTTACTTACAGACTTCTGTCCTATATATAGTCATGTAATCGTGATGGGAGATTTCAATACGTGCTTACTGAAGGACGATTCACGTGAAATTAAGCTGAAGTCTATTGTGTCCTCACATAACCTACAAATTTTACCCCTATTTGCCACCCATCATTTTCCAAACTGCACTCCGTCTTTACTTGACCTTATCATTGTTTCATCTTTGAATAACATTGCAAATCATGGATAAATAACAGCTTCTTTTTTGTACCATCACACCTCATTTACATATCGTACCATGTTCGTCCACCTAAGCGCAAATCACATTTTCGATTTCTTCGTAGCTATAAGGGTATTGACTTGGAAGGCATAAGACGTGATGCAAGTAAAATAGATTGGTCTTCCGTAAAAGATTGTCATAATATTGATGATATGGTTAACAACTTTACCGCTTTAATTCTTAGATTGTATGATTGCCATGCACCTGTCAAACGTATAAAAATAAAACATTGTCCTGCACCCTGGATTACAACTGAGATAAAAGAGCTTATGGCGCGTAGGGATAAAGCCAGAAGTAGATATAAACATTGTCCCTTGGAAAGAAATTTAATAAAGTTTAAGAGTCTGCGCAACCGCTGCAATCGTTTGTGTAGAGATGCTAAAAGGCGCTACTTTTATGACTCACTTTCAAATTGCGATTCAGCAAAAGCCTGAAGTTTTCTTAAAACAGTCGGCATTGGCAAACACCCTGCGCTTGGGACTGGAAATCTTGATATAGATATTCTCAATCAATATTTTTCTCTTCCACCTGTTTCCTTATCTTCATTTATAAAAGCTAAGACCCTGCTAGAATTATTCAGATGTCCATTGCAACATTCCAGCCAGTTTGAATTTGTATCAGTGTCATAAGATGAAGTAAAACGATCAGTGCTATCTATATCTTCTACTGCAACGGGAAATGACAAAATTTCTTCCACAATGATAACTATGATTTTACCTTGTATTCTCCCAGTTCTTACTCACATATTTAATTTTTCATTATCTTTCTCCTGTTTCACACGCTCGTGGAAGTTAGCACAAATTATTCCAATAGCCAAGGTTGCTAACCCTATATTACATTCCGAATTTCGACCTATATCTATATTACCATTCCTCTCTAAAGTACTTGAACATATTGTTCACAATCAATTGTCTTCTTACCTTAATTCTAACAATATTTTAAATACAACAACAACTGCTCTTCTTCAGGTAACTGATGATATCCGTAGAGCCATAGATCAAAATAATTAACCGTACTCGTTTTATTAGATTTCCGCAGTGCCTTTAATTCTGTTGACTTTGATATCCTCTTAAAAATTCTCCAGTCTATTAATGTTTCACCTTCGGCCATTCCCTGGTTTAATTCCTACCTTCGGGGTCGCTCACAATGTATCCGTTCCAATGATACTTATTCCAACTGGTGTAATCTTATAACGGGTGTACCCCAGGGTGCCGTCTTGTCTCCTTTGCTCTTCACCGTTTTTATCAATTCTATAACAAAAATAATATCCTCCAACTTCCATCTTTATGCAGACGATTTGCAGCTTTACCGTCACTTTGTGGCATCTGAAGCTAAATTGGCGATAGAAGCACTGAATGATGACTTGAAGAGAATTAGTCGTTGGTCCAGATCACATGGTATATATATATATATATATATATATATATAATATAACTATTAATCCAAGTAAGTCTCAAGCAATAATAGTAAGTAGCAGATACACTATTAGCTTAATTGATAAATGCACCCTGCGAGATGTGATTATCAATGGCACATCAATTACTTATACTGAATCTGTGAAGAATTTGGGCTTAATTATTGACAATGGGTTGTCATGGGGTCCTCACATAATGGGCTTAGGTAGAAAAGTTTATTATGCTTTCCACTCATTAAAACGTCTTCAAAGTTTTTTACCCTTATCAACGAAAATCACTCTTGTTCAAACCCTTATTTTGCCTATCTTATATTACGCTGATGTCTGTTTTTGGATGCCACAGAGGAGCAATTAAACAAACTTGAGCGATTACAAAACTTTTGCATTCGGTATATTTTCGGACTCAAGAAGTTTGACCACGTCTCTGAATATAGAAAGCAACTCAAGTGGCTCCCGATCCGATTTAGCAGGAACACTCATATCCTTTGTCTCCTTTTTAACATCCTACACAGCCCAAACTTCCCTACATACCTCCGAAATCGATTTACCTTTCTTAAATCCCCAGATACAGTTTGTAGATCTCACCTTAAAACTCTCTTAAAATTCCCATCCTTTAATACTCATTCATATTCCCGTTCATTCTCCTTACAAGCAGTACTCAGCAAAGCAAAAGCATCAGCAAAGAAAAGCAGACTCTGGAATTCGCTTCCTACTGACATTCGAGAAATCAAAACAGTGACATTATTCAAAAAACGAGTGAAAGAACATTATTTATCGCTGTCTTCTGTGTAAGTCTCAAATCTCTGATATGTACTATACTGTTACAAATATGTGCATGTACATATATGTATGTATGTGTGTCTGTATATATGTTTACATATTTAATTATGACTTTATATTATATTTAGTATTTATGTATGTATTAATGTTTGTTTAAATATGAATATATTCATGTATTTGTATGTATATATATATACATAAGTATTTGAGCTGACGTATATACTCGTATTTATCTTACACCCATATGTGTAGTAAAATAACAAAGTGCACACCTTATAATCATTTAGTAATCATATGTGTTTGAAACTGGCCTACTGGAAGAAATTTCATTGTGAGATAAGTAGAGCCTTTGTACAAACTTTTTATCATGATGTGCCCTCTCCCTAACTTGTGTGTACATAAATTGTGAAATAAATAAATAAATAAAATAATTTCACATTCTGAAGGTTGTGCTAAAATATGTGCATAGTAGAATTAAAGTACCGACTTCAAAATGTGAAATTATTCAATGCTTGTTGATTCCTTGCAGTCGGTTTTTATAATGATTTCCCATATTTACGCGAACACTACACATTGAAATAATACTAGTTTTTACGGAATTTATCGCGTATATTTAACTTTTTAAATACCCGACGTTTCGAACGCTTTACAGCACTCATGGTCACGGGCGGGACTGAGATGTTCAACGCGGGTTTTTATTGATCTAAAAGATCAATAAAAACCCGCGTTCTTTTAGATCAATAAAAACCTGCGTTAAAGAACATATAGCTGATGTGAAGAATCGACGCTCCGGGAAGTCTGCAGTCTGTGAACACGTACAGGATCGCCCACGTCACTACATCAAATTTGATAGAACACAAATCCTCGCTAAAGAACACCGATTCCTTCCAAGGATGATTTGCGAGGCTATTGAAATCAAAAAACATCCTAATTTCAATAGAGAAGATGGCTGGGTGCTACCATCTGCTTGGGATCCTATAATAAATAAAATTAAATCCCAACCCAAGCATACAACTGCAAGACTTCAAGATACCATAAGTTCATACTGCATAGATCGGAACAAAAGTTAAATTTTAATCTATGGTAACCGCGGTTAACTATGACATATGGACGCTGAACATCTCCGTCCCGCCCGTGACCATGAGTGCTGTAAAGCATTCGAAACGTCGGGTATTTAAAAAGTTAAATATACGCGATAAATTCTGTAAAAACTAGTATTATTTCAGTCGGTTTTTACTTTTTATTAACTGAAACTAAATGACGTCTAATTATTCACATTAAAATTTTATTCCCTATTTCGAGGCCATTTTTTTTTAAATTAAAGCCCCTTATGTAAGGACATAAGCCTATGTTAAAACTTTAATAAGTGTTATCTAAATAATTACGTTAAACATAGTCTCCTATCCCATTGCTAATTATTTTTAAATATATATATGAAGTATATACTATTTTATAAAAAATGAATCATTGAAACCTGTCCACATTTGACGAAGATATCGCGTAACATAATGTAACCAAAAACATAGTCGAATTGAAAATCTCCTCCTTTTTTAAAGTAAATATTAGAGTATCAATGGATGCACAATGATAGAACAGTCGAAAATCTATCTCGAACTGGAAGTTGTAGGAGAATTTAGAATTTAAAAACCATACCAGATCGACTCCAAATAGTAATAAAGAAATGAGAATTTTAGCACGATCCCAGCGACGTTTGTGGACTGATCTACAACTGAAGATTTAATCACACTATAAGTTTTTTTTTGGATTCAAGTTGTCCGAAATAAAAATATAATTTTTTTACTATTATTTGATCAGTGCTTGACTACATATAGTTTCATATCGGCTTATTTTTCAAAAAAATCGCTTTCGAGTGATAACAAAGTAGTTAATAACGTACTCTGAGACTTACCTGTATCAATAGCTGCCTGATTCGCTAACTCAACATATCTCATGAATCTGTTCTTCAACTTCGGCCCCGTTTTGTCCCTGAAGCTCTTCCACACGTACAGTAACTCGCTCTCTATCCTCGAATGTGCCAATATCCTCGTTATTTCCGGGTCCAGCTGCATGTCGCAGTAATTTGGGTACTCCGCATTATCTTGGTAAGGTTGATAATGTTGATAGGGCTGATTGGTAAGTTGGTACTGTTGATGTCCTGGATAATTACGATCGTCTTCCTGTTTCTCTGGCCCAAGATTATCTAATTTTGGTACATGCGGATCGTACGGCTTTTGGCCAAATGGACAAATTTTTGCAGAGTTATAGATCTCTTTCATCTCTGATATCAACTGTTGCAGCTGTGGAAAAACATCAATCAAATTTGTTAACGTTATCAAAAAGCTTGAAACTAGACAGAATGATTATATTAAATACAAAATATGTGTGGGTACGACTTTGTGGGCTTTTTTATAGGATAGGGTGACAAATGAACACACAGTCCACCTGATGGTAAGTGGTTGCTTTAGCCCACATCTACATCTGTCCTCAAATACGAATCAAAAGGCAGATGCATTGTGTGTAATAGCGCCATCTATTACATGCAATAGGTAATATAGTTATTTTATCAAACTAAAACTTTTTGACTTTCAAGGTGGTAAGTACCTACGATCGACGCTAGATGGCATAAACACAAAAACCTCAAGTTATCATATATTTTAAATATTTAATAAATTTGTCTATTTTTAAATTTCATTCCTAACAATACACAATTTCATCTTACTTTACATGTCTAAAAATAGGAATTGTAACATTTATTTGCTACAAAATTAAACTTTTACCTATCTTATATAAGGTGATAGAAAATTATCATTTTAAATAAATCATTTGTCATGAAATTATTTGAAGTGTTACTTTTGGTAAACTTTACGAAATGATATTTTTAACTCATAGATGTAAAAATAAATATAATAAAATAAAATGTAAATCCGGACTAACTATGACATTGGGACATCAAACATCTCAGTCCCCCCCCCCCCCCCCGTGACCACGGGTGCTGTAAAGCACTCGAAACGTCGGGATAATAAAAATAAATTAAAGTAATTAAACGCGATAAAATCCGTAAATAATAGTTTGATTCAATGTGTAGTGTTCGCATAAATTCAAAAAATCATTAAATGACAATATCGTCATTTTTAAACAAATATGCAAATCAATATTATTGTATGTAGTTCTAAAAATTGAACCTATTGCAACAATTCTCAATGGGAAGAATATGAATTCATCTATTTTTTATTTAATACGCTGAGTATAAATAGGCAATGTTAATTGAATGATGAATAACATATCGGTAATTTAGAGCTAAATAAAGACATTTCAAACTTATATTTCTTAAATGAAATTGAAAAAATTACGCGTTATGTCCACTAGTTTCTTCACATACTAGGTTTTTCGAACAATTGAGTGTTTCCTTTCTCTGCTTACTTATTGGTTATTAGCTATTCTAGGATCCGATCAGGCGGTGCCCAGGTCAAGTTATTGATTTTTTTTCACTATACAACTGCGAAAAGTCCCAAAATGGTAACGAATGAAACATATCGTGCCATTCACCAGGAAGAGCAGGATATTTAATACTGGCTTATTTAAGGATGGGCCAGCTAATCAAAATAACCGTATAAAAAACACGTTAATTGTTAGTTCATAAAAAACACTTGCTTGAAACAATTTTTATCTGTGGGAAGAGAGATAGAAATTTTACGTTTTATAGAATGTACTGGTAATAAAACAAATTCATAAGTTTATCGCTACGATTTAAAAAAAATATTTTAATAGGAAACAAAGTAACTTTTTTATTTACTATTTTATTGTTTATAATGGATATCTCAACAAACCTCAGCAAATTTGTCCTCCGGCAGGGCCGCGCGACTGGACTGCACGATTTTCATGAGTTGTCTCCTGGCTTGAGGGTCTGGAACTCGAGAGATGTCGAACGCAGCGGCCTTTCGCCACGAGAGCCTCTCGAACTTCGAGCTCAGTGCCAACTCCTCTGTCATCCGCCGTCGGTTATGCTCGGTTATGTTGGTCACAAACTTCCATTGGGACAGTGTGACTCTGCATTAAAATCTTATTAATTATATAATTTTATTCTTTTTTCACATGAGTAAACTCTTAAACATATTCCTCTAAAATGAAAAACATACGTAATTTGTGCACATATGACAGTTTAAGAATATCCACTACTCCATATCATCCCGTGGGTGTCAATATTACAGTGTGTTCGTTTTGTTATTGCGCTACGCTGAATGTGTAGTAAATTACGCTCTTTTACGGTTTTTAATGATTAATTGCGTAAGAAAGAGAGTAAACTGAGCAACTGCTAGAACACTATATTATTTTGAGAATTATTTTTGACAATTGAATATGCAAGAAAGATAGATGGTGCCTGGTGCCAGAAAGACTTAGAATACTTTGCTCTTTGACGAGCAGCAGCGTCAAAGATGCGTGACGGTGGGATCTGCGTTCACCGTTAAAGTAAATCGTCCTTACGACGAAAGAGTTCCATGTCCATCAGCTGACTTATTTGTTTTCGCCAAGCGTAAAATACCCAGAGTGAGTCAAAGCTCATGTTTGGTACCAATCCCAAGTATATTAAAAAAGAGGATCCGGTGAAGGGCCCATGTTCAGCTGTGGACTTTTCTAGTTGATAAAGTATAAGAAGAGGATTGTAGAATAATTTTATGTAACCTGTAGCACATTCCAGACGCCTCTCTGTCATATTCTCGGAGAAACTGCATCGCTTCCGCGGTGTTCGTGTTAACGCCCTATTAACAAAAATAAAGTTAGTTAGTGTTGTAGCCATTGGGAAAAAGAGCTGTGGTTAGCGGGTAGGCGACTTGCCTTTGAATTGTTTTCAGCGTGATTTGTTGTTGTAGGTGTTTTGTGCCGAATGCATCTGCTTTGCGTTCCTTACTTGAAAAGAAGGAAAAATGGAACTGGAGTAAGGAGCGTGACGAGGCGTTCGGATTGATAAAGAAAGAACTAGCGTCTTTCCGAGTGCTGGTTCACTACCATGCGTCGCTGCCGATGATTGTGACGGCAGACGTGGGCCTGACAGGGCTCGGAGCGGTGCTCGCGCAGCGTCAGCCGATGGACGCGGAGCGCGTCGTAGCCTATGCCTCGCGTTCACTTACTGGGGCGGAATGCAATTACGCTCAAATTCAAAAGGTAGCCACCGCCATTTTTTATAGAAAATATTAACAATGCTATAAACATTACTAATATTCCCCTTAACCACTCGTGGTAAGCTGAAATTGCTTGTGTTACGAGTGGTTCACGCCAGTAGTCGAATGGCGAATTCGAACCCACGACCTTTTTGAGTTCGCTGTCCGCGCCCTGCCATTAGGCTACTGTCGCTTACTTGTCGTACTTGTCATTACTGTTGCTATTATATTGGCAATAAAAAAATTTCATTACTATTTGTATGGCCGCACGATACAGTTTATCCTAAGGACAGGTCATAAGCCCTTACTAACCATTTTCGGAAACAAAAGGGGTATACCTCACATGGCAGCTAATGGGCTTCAACGTTACGCGATCTTTTTATCTGCCTATAATTTAACATTAGAGTACATTAGAAGTGACAGCTATGTGGCTGATTTCTTATCGCGATTTGTAATTTTTGTAATCAATCACAGAATGAAATCGATAACGAATGTTCTGATTTTAATAAAACACTGTATGTTAATTTTATAGATAACTCAGTTTTAAAACCAATAACTGTGGAAGACAATGATTTCTTATATTTACACGAACACTACACATTGATTAAAACTACTTTTACGGATTTTATAGCGTTTAATTTTAATTATTTTTATTATCCCGACGTCTCCGGTGCTTTCATAGAGTAAAGTAATATACAGGGTGCTTTCCAGCACCCATGATCACGGGCGACTGAGGTGACCCGGAGTACCTTAAGCTTTTTAGGGTTCCGTAGTCAACTAGGAACCCTTATAGTTTCGCCATGTCTGTCTGTCCGTCTGTCCGTCCTCGCTTAATCTCTGTGACCGTTAGCACTAGAAAGCTGAAATTTGGTACCAATATGTGCATCAATCACGCCGACAAAGTGGTAAAATAAAAATTGAAAAAAAATGTTTTATTAGGATAACCCCCCTATATGTAAAGTGGGTAGTGATTTTTTTTTAATTTCAAACCTAACGTGTGATATATTGTTGGAAAGGTATTTAAAAATGAATAGGGATTTACTAAAATCATTTTTTGATAATGTCAATAATTTCGCAAATAATCGCTCCAAAAGTAAAAAACAATATGTCTCCCCCCCTCTAACTTTTGAACCATAAGTTTAGAAAATATGAAAAAAATCTGAAAAGTAGAACATTATAAGGACTTTCTAGGAAAATCATTTTTAACTTGGATGGAAACAACAGTACCCACTACCGGGAGCAGTTGCAGGAGCGCGGAGCGCTGCTGGAGCGCGAACATAATGGATACCCACCTTTAAACTCATAAGTGGGAACACTTATTGTAACGGACGGGAAACTACGGAACCCTACACTGAGCGTGGCCCGACACGCTCTTGGCCGCTTTTTTAAATATTGTTTATGGTCTGATCTATGCAAAATTAACTGACTATGTTCTGAGGTATTGCAGTGGTATGCTTGGGTTTTGTTTTAATTTTATTGATTATAGGGTCCTAAGCAGGTGGTAGTACCCAGCCTTCTTCTCTATTGAAATTATAATGTTTTTAAATTTCAATAGCCTCACGTATCATCCTTGATAGGAATCGGTGTTCTTTCGCGAGGATTTGTGGTGTATCAAATCTAATGTAATGGTTGGGGTCGTCTAGCACATGATCACAAACTGCAGACTTCCCGGAACGTTGATGCTTCCCGGAACGTCGGGAATTAAAAATATATTAAAAATAAAAATTAAACGCGATAAAACCGGTAAAAGTAGTTTTAATCAAAATGTGGAAGATATAAAAAAAAGTTATAATTACAGTAAAATTCTAATTGCAGTCGACGCATATTCTAAGTGGGTAGAATGTTACCAACTTTCTAATGCAAATAGTGAGGGTATTATTACTAAGTGTGAGATATTAAATCGGTTTGGACAGGTATATAATCAGAGCGGTTTGTGTTAGTAAAAATCTTAGTACATATCGGATAGTGCATTAAATTTTTGTTTTGTTGAACAAAATAAATTTTGTGTTGCTAATGGAATACATTTCACTATAGCACCTTATTACCCCTGATCAATTGGGCAAGCAAAAACAGCGTTAAAATTGTTAAAAGAGGAATTTAATTAATCATAGCGGAAATTGGATTAAATAAGCAAATTATTTTTTAAAAATGAATTTTTATTTGATTAATGATTTTTGGAAGAGTCGGCATTGCACTACCGGTTTTTAGTTAATGTTAGGGCGCTCCTTGCGGTATTGGCTCGACCTGTTTATCAGTCAGTGTTGAATCGTAACCGCTGTTATCAACAAAAATGTTTTGTCTCAACAGATCTATTGATGTAAGCAGTATGGGGACCGTCGTACGACTTTTTTTGCTATTGTAGATGAAGTATTAGTTAAGTGTTTATTTTTAATAATGATTCCAACCATGTGAAAACTTGGAAGAATAGTTAAAAAGTTGGTTCTAGAATGTATGTTGTAAAAATTGTATAAGTCATGTATAACTTTAAAAAAACATAATATTATTCATCTAGATAACACATAAACACTCACACCTGTCACCCAGAGGGGTAGGCAGAGACCACAGCCTTCCATTAGGCACGATCCTAACACATCTCTCTCGCCTCTTCCACATCCATATACCTATGCATACATGCTCCTCGGTTAAGGGTACTCTTAATTTGGCTCCTTTCCAATAGATCGCTAATTTGGTCGGCAAACTTTCGCCTAGGGCGTCCCTTACCAACTCTTCCGTTCACTTATGCAACATAAATTTGCTTTATCACTCTTTCCTCATTCATTCTTTCTACATGACCAAACCACTGAAACATTCCTTTCTTAATCCTCGTCACAACATCATCTTGCATACCACATTTTTTTCTTATTACATAATTTCTCACCCTGTCACTCAGATTCAGCCCTAACATACTCCTTAATGACCGCATTTCTACTGCATTTATTCTACTCTCGTGCTTCTTCTGCGATCCCCAACTTTCACTACTAGGTATACGTTAAAGTAGGGAATAACACAGCATTGTGAATTGCCAAACGTGCCTTTTTTGACACATTCTGACTTTCCTCAATAGAGCGTAAAGCCCCATTAACTCTATTTCCTGCGTTCACTCGTCGTTCTATATCATTATCATATCTCCCATCCCTGCTAAATACGCATCTCAATATTGTTTATCTACTTGCTTATAAAGGAAATTGTATACTACAAGATGACATAATATATGGCGATATTTCTTGTACCCATAATGACGTCATAGATATATACCTAGAACTGCTGTGAATACGGCGAAATAGCAAAATATACAAAATACCTTAGAATCTACTCATTCTTTGGACGATTTTTTAAGTAGCGAGCCACGGCCGCCGGAACTTGAACTGGGGGAGAAGAGGACTGTTAGCGTTGAGCCGAATAATACGGTTAGTGTGGGTGATAATGGCTTGACGCCTTGACAAACTCAGCTCTTCCAGAATCTGTTTCTGTACAAGCCATGCCCAATCAGGCTGTCACATGTCATTCAAGGGGTGTCAGTTCAACATTTCTAGTAGAAATAATAATCCCATCAAAAACATAACTTGTAAAAAAAACCAAGTCTCGCAACTCCGTTCTTCTACCGTAAAAAGTTGTGAGATCCATGTAATACCAAGTCGGTTAATTTATTCAGTTCCTACTCAAGGGTCCTTCTGTTTTAAGTTATTATGTAATTAACTAACCTGACAACATTTTATAGTGACCATATCAATGTTAAAATTCTTTTATGTTTTAAATATATAGATAGACTTGTCAATCGCATTAAGCAATCTAATTTAATATAATATGTATTAATTGTGAGATACATTGCGTTCTTATGCGATGGCCAAGTCAATCTATATATTTAAAACATAAAAGATTTGGACATTGATGTCACAACTTTTTACGGTAGAAGAACGGAGTTGCGAGACTTGGTTTTTTTTACAAGTTATGTTTTCGATGGGATCTCATTTATTTTTGTAGACAAGATAGTCCTAGTTTTTTTCCTTTCCAGTACCTTTTACTTCTTGAATACCAACAACGTACCTATCTACACCTACATACATAAACAAGAACACCATTTATATAGGATTACAAAGTTATTTATGCAGTTGGTATATCTAGAAAACTGGACCGAAATTACAAAATCTTTTAGTTTTTCCTTGATTTATACACTAAACTCTAATTGTATTCTAAATTTTAAGCTTCTATGTCTGCTAGAAGTGCCTTAGAGTTTTGATGATCGGTCAGTCAGTGAGTGACAAAATTAAGAAACTTTGACTGGCTATAATTCTTAAACTACTGGTTCAAATTGAATGAAATTTGAAATATACTATGTTTATACAATGCCTACTAAGTTACTAAAAATTCAGGCTTCTAGTTTTATCCACTACGAAGTTATAGGGGGTCGAAAATGGCCTGAATTGCTTCGAGAAAAGAATGGTACGGCCGTGCCGCTTTTTTGCTCGACTTGGCGGGGGCACTGCCGTGCCCCCAGATCCTATTTATAAAGTATAGTTAATATCTTATTATATAATTCTTATATCACACATTAAAATAAGGCTTGTAAATTACACTAATGCAAATGAATACAAACAAATACATAATAATTCATATATAACAATTATCCTTAAAACCTATATACATATCCATACATTACACATAAATACATACTGATAAGCACTCATTAGGTTATTTTTGACATAGAATAAATGATGCAGTAATTCTATTCTATTTTAGTAATATGATATTTTGTGACCGTTGACATTGGAAAAGTTTTTAAAAAAAGTCCCGCTGGGTCTCTTGCTGGTTCTTCCCAGGACAGAGGTTTTTTTTTCAAACCAGTGGTAAAGTAAAAAATTGACTTTCAATAAGAATTACTTGTAATCTATATTGAACAAAAAAATATTCTATTCTATTTGATGAAGCGTCCTTTTTTAATCTGCTTTACTTCGGATATCTTCAAGAAATCATTTAAGAGCGTTTTTTAAACATTATTTTGGATATATGCCGTGAAATCTGACCTAAATTTGGGTACTAAAACGAAGCGGCGACGAAGCTATATCACAATAGTCACAAAAAGCCAAGCAAGCGCATCGAACGCAACGGCCTACCTATTGAACGAACGAACTTGTTAATTATATGCCTGAATTTGATACTGACGACCTAAATCCAAATATCAAAATCAAAAGTGAAATTACACGAACATGGTGAAAGAATCGTAAAAAAGTTTCGTAGTAATAAATAGACATAGACATGCATTTACTCATAATTATAATCATAATCGTAATTTATTTGCAGAAAACATGGTACGTTACAGGTGGATAAATTATTTTTAAGACCAGCATGTTTCGTCATAATGTTGACATACAAATATTTATCTAATACATAAATTACATTTTCATACATTTTCACTTAGAATAATATAATTGTAATTACTTAGTTCATTTTAATATTGATGCCTAATGCTAATCATAATTTTTAAATATTCTACAACAGAGTAGAAGCAGTGCTCCTCAAGCCATTGCTTAACAATCCTACGAAAACGTACCTTTGTGAGTATATTATGGTTGTAGTACGAATGGGTCGGCTCAACCGGGAAAGGACCACGCTGTCACAGATTATCGGCGTAAAATAGCAGCTTAGTACTGCTGTGTTTCGTATGGTGAATGCAGAGATCCGGAGACCCTTTTTACTGGAAACGAGGCATTTCATCTTAGTCCTTAGGTGTGACAACGCATCTGAGTTTTGATTCTTTAGCGACGATAAATGTAGATGTCTATGGGCCCCAGCATCCACTTACCATCGGGTGGACTGTGTGCTCGCTTGTCACCCTAATTTTATAAAAAATACTAGCATTCCTCCTGATGATAAGTGGCTACTGCAGTCCATGAACACCAGCAGCCACGCATGGATTATTATACAGCTTGTAATCACACTGGTTCTCTACACCCTTCAGCACGGAACACAGCAGTGCACGCTAATTACTCACTGCTAATTAGTAGCTTAATTGGAACGAGGGTGGTATCTAGCCAGAAGTATTCAGAAGCATAGAAGAACTATTTATACCTTTTTTATAGGATCGGTTAACAAACGAGCACAAAGTCCACCTGATGGTAAGTGGTCGCTGTGGCCCATAGACATCTACATCTATCCTCCATTACGAATCAAAATGCAGTTGCGTTGGTACCTGTGAGGACTAAGATGGAATGCTTCGTTTCCAGCAAAAAGGGTCTCCGGTTTTCTACACTCACCATACGTAACACAGCAGCATTAAGCTGCTATTTTACGCTGGTATTCTGTGGTCCTTTCCCAGTCGAGCCGACCCATTCGTACTACAAGTATACTACTAATATAGATGCAGCATGACTCTACCACGTACTAAACCTAGTACTTCTGTATTCTGTATACTCATAAAACTCTGACGTCTGCTTTCATTATTAGACTCAATTTTTTTCCAGGGTGAAAACGCCTTTTCTTTTATTACTTTTGTGCATAGATGATGGACACCCACATGATGTTAATTTAGTAACGTGGTATAAGTTGCTGCGGCCCTGAGCCTCCAGCCACCGGAGCCAAAAATACTGCCAATCACCCCCTTTACTTTCACAAGTATTTCAAACAGAATAAAAGACTGGTTGGGAGTCCGTAGATTGGGGCTGACATCCCATGATCATAGGTGCTGCAAATTCAAATTCGTATAGGTGCTGAAGCACCCGAGACGTCGTGAATTAAAAACTAACAGAATTATGTAAGCACGATAATATCCGTAATGATTGTTTTCATCAAAGTGTAGTGTTCGCGTAAATAAAAGAAATCATTAGTAAGAGTATTTCAAAGAAATAAAATCTCTAAAAGACCCTATCATCATCATCATCGTCATCATTATAATGATAATGATGATGATGATACAGATAAATAAAGACCTTTTATAAGTCGACTGCTGGAAATAGGAAAATGCCACAAAACACGGACTTGAGCCACCTGTTGCCATTGATTTCCCACATAAGACATGAGACCAGGTTATCACTGCATCTAGTAGGCAGTTTTACAGCTCTGAAGATAAAGATGAAATACTTCACAGTCTGAGTCAGACAGTCTTGGGATTATTTCGACGCTTCAAACGAGTATCTATAATAATGACGTAGATTTATTAGAATTGAAACTATTTATAGAATTTATGTGCCGTGTAGTGGAGCTGTAAGAATATCCGCTACCACACATCAGCTCGTGGGCTCACGAGACGCGACGGAGGAAAACAAATCAGGAGATGGATATCCATTAATCCCGCTAAAACTCAAGCAATAATTGTTGGTAGTTTGAGATTAGTTGCTATAGTTGACTTTTCTCTCATACCACCTATTCTCTTCGATGGCATTCACATCCCTTATAGCGATAAAGTTAAGAATTTAGGAATGTATATCGAATCCTGTCTAACATGGTCACCTGAAATTAATGAAGTTAGTAGGAAAAGTGTTTGCAGTAATGAGACCGCCTGTTGTACTTTCTATATATATTTAATTTTGTCTATTTCTTATGTGTAAGTGTACAATAAGGAATATATTGATTGATTGATTGAGATGGGCAGCAGCGTCTGATAACGGAAAAACTGCGGTCGTCAAGCCGCTTGCCAAACGTGGCAACTATAGCAAATATCCCCCCTATATGGTCCTGTGTTCTGCAATAGTTATAGTTCAGTTAATAGGCTGTAACGGTGACGGTAAGAATATATGGTACACAGAACTCACACTTGTACGACTTCCAGTCAAGTAGCCACAATTTAAATTGGTATATATAGTTATTATACGTAACTTTGTCACGAGTTTTTTACTAAAATGAAGGTCATAACACAATACCATCATTATAGTAAATTGTTCATAATGCACTTAATTTTAAGGAAATCCTACGACTTGTTTCATGTGTCGGTAATCTTGAACTATGATTTACTTTTTGTCTTTGTTTTGGGAGTCCCTGTACTTATTTATGTAAACAAAAGAAACATTTTCTAGGCTGGTTCTAGATTATCTGTACTTTTTCTTTGTTTGGAATATCCTTTTAATTTATTTATGTAGACAAAAGAACATTTTAAAGCCTAGCTCGAGATCGGAAAAAAATAGTCTTGGGCTATTAAAAGACATGAGAAAGAGTGGGGGATGAGCTTCGGATATCCTCTGGTACTAAAAACGAGTAAATCATTTTGTTTTTGAGTGCTTTGCGCATGGCAATATTTCGCTGGAGTTAGCACTTCTTCAAAGCACCACACAGTCGAAGATCGCCTTGTTTATGAATTATAGTTATACAACGTTTAATTTTTTGAATAAGGGTATGAGCAACACTACAAATGAGCACACAGTCCACCTGATGGTAAGTGAATGCTGTGGTTCATAGAAATATACATTTTTCCTTGATTAAGTATTAAAATTCTTACGCGTTGTCACCAATGAGTATAAGTAACATCATTAAGCTGCAATTTTACGTTGTTTTTCTGTGTGGAATCTGTGATCGAGTCGACCTATTCGTGCTGCAACTATATTAAATATAGAACCGCAGCATGGCTCCACCACGTATAAAACAATTATATTCTAGACATTTTATTTTCACACTGGCGTTGAATTTCTATATCATGAATTGGCACTGTTACCATCCGACGGTATATCTATTCATTAGTACGGGATGAAATTAGTTGTTAATATTGTTAGTGATTCGATACCCAATTGTGACTCAAGCTTTACATTATGTAATTAGTTGAATTTTTTGGAAAAGTTTTTCGACTACTTGAACTATTTCTTGGATGGTCTTCATACTATTTTCAAAGCCTCCATTTCTTCTTTTCTATTCATCAAACCAATTAATAATGTTATCTTATTTATTTAAACTTCGTTGCACAAAAATGTACCTCAAGACAAGCAAGACAAGCGCACTAAAGCTTCAATGCGTTTTCTACCAGTCAATCTACAAGTAAGCATTAAACACAACTTTGGAAATGCAAATGATTTAAAAGATAAAGAATTAAGGATGAACACAAAACTATAAGAAATTTTTTTAAGTTAGTATTCGTATTACTTATACAATTATTTATCCATAAGCACATAATCACAAATATGTGGATTTGCCAAGAGAAATTTAGATATTATAACACACTAGCGGTCTGCCCCGGCTTCGCACGGGTGATGTCTGGATTCTACAACAGCGCCACCTACCTTAGTCCAACTATGCCTGTAACCTTTGCGAATATGCAAGCAATATGTTGTCATTTTGCTATAGTTTTACATGTTGCTATTTTAATTTTTCAGGCACCATTGATTTATTTCCTCTTTTTTTCTTCGCCTTTATACCAGACGTACAATACTCATACCGGGGACGGGAGGAGAATCAGAGGTGCTCAATTCTGGTAACGCAATCGTCAATTCGGCTGCTAAACGTTGCTATTAAAGAAAATCCTCCTTACAATTGGAAAGCCCGTGTCTATCTGTGGACATGTACGGATTGATAAAAAAATATATAGATTATAGGTATGAGTAAATACCCAAACGCTGCTCAATTTTAAGATAGTGTTAAGTCTCATGATGTCTCTATCACTTATTTAAATCAAAGTAACAGTGATACCATAAGACAACTACATCTTCAATATTTTGTATTCTTTAAAATCTGGTATTTGTGCAATAGTGGTATATATAACATAATGTCAAATGACAGGGCTGTGCAGGCAGGCAGTTAGCCGAGGAGTTCATCAGGGTACCACGTGCACGGGCTCGGTACGGCGCATTGGTATATCGTTCGCACCGGTGTCACTCGTGTTGAGACTACCTCCGGTCTAAGCAAAAGGTGATATATCTACGCTGTCACCGCGCCACAGTATTGAAATAGAAACAGAAACTTTTTTATTTAGTATAGATTATAAATAATACTCATTGAAAGTCACTCTTTTGTTTAATTTGCCACTGGTTTGAAAAAAAAATCCTCCGTCAAAGTTTACAATCGTGTATGTTACACATCAATTAATAACACAACACAGGTAATAATATAAAGATGGATATGCATGATATAATACGGGGTGAGATAAGGGAGTTTAAGCTCACCAAACCTATTTAACCTGTACGTTAATGACTTAATCGGTGAGTTAAACAGAATATATACTGGATGCTATGTGGATAGAGTATGCTTAAACAATGTTAGCTATACCATCAGTTATGACGATCTGTCAGTGCGTTTAGAATTTTTTTACGTATTTGTGAAGACTGTACACAGACATAGTTTAGTATAAAAAGAAATGCTAAGAAAAGCTTTTTTATAGAAAAAGGCTGACAAACAAGCACACAGTCCACCTGATGGTAAGTGGATGCTGTGGCCCATAGACATCTACATCTATCCTCGGTTAAAAATCAAAATGCAGATGCATTGCACCCCTGAGGACTGAGATGGAATGCCTCGTTTCAAGTTAAAAGACTCTCCAGTTCTCTACGCTCACCATACAAAAAACAGCAGCACTAAACTGCTATTTTATGCTGGTATTATATGAGATCATGGTCCTTCCCTTGTCGCACCGACCCATTCGTTGTACAACCATAATATTGCTACAGTATGGCTCTACCACGTTGGAAAATAATTTTATAAAAACTATTGTGCTTTATGGTACTACCCCAGCAAGAATAAAAAATATAAGGAAAAAAGATGATATGGACATTGAGAGGGAGCGAAGGGTACTGTCGGTCTGTGGAAGTATTTTGATTCGTAGATTCGGTGCAGCAAAGAAGTCAAGATTACACTCTTTAAACCTATTGCCAATCTCTTTACACATGCAACTTATAGACCATATTACATACAAAGCGCGCTTACTGTGCCCATCGCATTCTGTATACCTAATAACATTTGCAGTGGCTTGCTGGGACTGCCTTGCCTTTGTAGCGCATCAGGGAAGGTTGCAGAAGCAATAACAGATGACTTCTTCGCCGTAATGCGTAAAAGAGTGAACTCCCTTTGAGCACAATGTGTGGCATGGCATGTGCTTAGTCGCATAAAAACTTTTTATACACATTGAAGGAACGAATATTAGTATTTGAGGTGTGTAATGTATTACTAACAACAAAAATGGATCTAGGCCTGAAATAAAATATCACATATATTATTAGACGTGTACCACTTTCCTGGGAAGGGCTAACAAGAAACACTGCGGGTCTTTTTTGACAGCTGCAGTTCTTTTTATTTTAAGCCGATCTAAGGAAGACTCTGCTGCCCATTTCCTGATTTGAGTCCCTCCTGTTTAAAAGGCAGAACAGATAATTACAAAATTAAAATGTATTATTACGTCTTGGTTACATCAATTTCTGCTCTCTAGGTTAACGTAACGTTTTTTACACCTGCGCGTGGCATACCAACGATACCAATCAATTTTAGCGGCTTGAAGTATAGCGCTATGCTTCGAAGCATAATTAGAATTCAGCTAAGTGTTTATTTTATATTGGTTCTCCTCCAATTCCTTTGGTGTTGGAGATATTCATGGGTGACGATGATCACACATAAGATGTGATCATTGTCACCCATGTCGGCCGTATGATCGTTTCCCTCCTCTTTAATTAAAGAAATGACTACTAATTTTAACTTCGTTTTGGAATTTGCTATTGGGTGCGATATTCAAAGTCTAAATTTTTTAAATAACTTCTTATTTTGAGATCGATAGCTACCTGAGAGCATATTATACTACTAACAGTTAACCGACAGAGACTTTTACGTTTCTTCTTTGTCATATATACTTTACACTAATTTCTTCCAGACTGAATTTCGGTCTCTACGGAGTCTGGCCATCCCCGCAGGATAGGATTATAGTGCACGAGTGTATCCACTAGCACAGGTGCAATCTCCTTACTCTCATAGATCATTAAGACGACAATAAGATACGACTGGAGAGACATTAAGCGTAGGACAACGTCTTTACGTGCTTTCCTAGGCACAGGGACGAAACATCACCTCTTCAACTTTCTGACTGCGGCCTGTTACTGAATTTCTTGTCAAAAAAAAACCCAATAACTGGTTTTACTCTGCCCGGGATTTGAACCCAGGATTGATGATTAGCAACCACGTTATCTACCTCTAGACCAAATAGAAAGTTAAAAAGCATACAATACATAGTGTCCGATTCTACTGTTAATAAAAGTAAGTGTAACGTAAGTGAATTTTTCGTTTCGCATATCTCGAAAGGAGACGATATCGTTTTCCGGTCAATTTCACTCGACACCTAATTTCTTAATGAAAATTAAAAAAAAATTAAGAATATGTGAAATAAAAACACGTCCATTTTCTATTTTATTTCAAGAATCAAAATGCACATGCATTCTCTATACTCACCATAATAAACACAGCAGCACTAAACTGCTATTTTATGCTGGTATTATGTGAAATCCTTCGAGCCAACCCATTTGTTCTACAACCATAATATGTATGTTTGGTAGTATGGCTCTACCACGTTGGAAAATAATGTCCCAAAAACTATTGCGCTTAATGATACTGTCCTAGCAACAGTAAAGGATATAGGGAAAAAAGATGGTATGGACATCGAGAGGGAGCGAAGGACATTGTCGGTCCGTGGAAACATTTTGATTCTTAGATTTGCACGGTGCAGCAAAGAAGTCAAGATTACACTCTTTAAAACCTATTGCCAATCTTCTTACGCATGCAACTTGTGGACAATTTTACATATCCATATTATATTTCATACGTGCTAGATTCATGCTGCAGTTATATTATTAGTAATATAGTTGTAGCTCGAATGGCTCGGCTCGACCGGGGAAGGACCACGCTCTCACAGAATACCAGCGTAAAATAGCAGCTTAATGCTGCTGTGTTTCGTATGGTGAGTGTAGAGAATCAGAGAACCTTTTTACTGGAAACGAGCCATTCCATCATAATCCTCAAGTGTGGCAACCGCATTTAGGTTTTTAATCTGGGCCACAGCATCTACTTACCATCAGGCGGACTGTATGCTCGTTTGTCACCCCAAACAACACTGCAGCGTGTGGCAGCGCTGCTGCAAAGCCGACAGAAATCGTTATTAGAATGGCTGTTATCCAGAGACCTAGGCAAAAATGAAGGACCAAACTAAATACAGTACTGAATCAAAAGAGTTTGCAAATAATAATAGCAAACATTCATTTGATTTGGGCTTATAAGATATGGGTATAGGGGATTGGGTATATGGGGATTTTCAATTAAATATTTAAGAAATTTTATCCTCTAAAAGATAAAAAATTTGACTGAACATTTTTAGGTTTCTATTGTATTATTGATTAGGTTTTCTCTTATATGGAACCTTTATATCCTTCTGGCCGTCCTTCTAGTTAACCATAATCCTGCAAAATGTGTCAAGTTTTTGGCGAAATAAGGTAAAAGACTTGTCAGCTCATGGGCTTAATACTCCCCGTTAATTTTCTATTACGCAAGTATTTGGATTGAACCGGATTCGATCACCGCCAGTATTAATGATATTGTTAGTAACAATTTTAAGTGCTCATTTATCACGTGCACTGCGATGAAGGAAAGAAAACCCGTATGTCAGAGGAACAAAGTATTTC